>KZ507314.1:66855-79537 GCA_002844005.1 Limosa lapponica baueri
TTAAAATGTCATACCATCTAAAGAAGTGAGTGCACACATCTTCAGGCTGCTATCTGCAAGACGCCGAGCTATTTGCAATGAGCTTACACTATTGGGGCTGGCTCCACAGAGCACACTTGGCAGCGGTTGCAGCCCTGGTCTCCCAGAGGCTGTCAACCCAGCGGAAGATGGTGCAGCCGTCAGCCAACCAACTGCACAGCCAGCGTCATCTCTAATCTCTGGGAGATCTTTGACAAGTCAGCTGACATTCCTGACTTATATCCCTCCATAAAATCTTTATGGTGCTTTTTTCTGGCAAAGTAAACACTATTAGAGTCACAACCTCAGTAAAGGAGAGCAAGATCAGGCTGTTGGAAATAATTTGGTTATATTTCGAAGCACTTCACTCAGCAGTAATTTTCTAAGGAACTAGCACACAAGTAAAAACTCAGAATTCATCATTTAAAGAAATAGTTGCAACTCAGCAAAACCTCCCACTGAGCTGTCAAGTTAATGCTGAAATTGCAGAATACTCAAGAGTCCCAGTTAATACCAGATAACATAGTATTTCACAATTTCATTGGCCACCTGCAATAGGTAAAGATTCAATCCAATGTAATTATAACCTCCAGTATGTATTTGTACAGCTTGGTGAATCCTTTTCCTTATTTTAGCTTACATTTTGTCCAGATGAGAAAAAACATGCATCATGCCTGAAAAGCAAGCTACCACCCTTAAATGATTAGCAGAACTGTAAGATCTGTCAAGTCTAGTGGAGTTTCAGGTCTGAGCTAAACCAATTAAAACCTCAAGCTTTGGGGAGAAAAAAACCCCACCACTAAACCAAACAAACACAGTATTGGAGTAGCCAACACCACCTCTGAAGCTGTTGTTCTGAGCTGCTGCTTTAGGAGATGGTTTCAGTACCAGCAAGCTCAGCTGAGCTTTCATGATTTTTAGTTGTTTTCTGAGGAAGCACTCACTTGAACTTTCCCAGCCAAGAGTCCGCAATCAGGGCTCCGAGGATCGGTGTCAAGTAGCACAGAGCAACAAACGTGTGGTAGATGGCAGTAGACAAGTTGTCATTCCATTGCAGGAAGTATTTGAAATACAAAACGAGCACCGCTGTAGGAAGAAGAGCAAAACAAGTTTACAAGCCAAAGTCAGGGCTGGGTGAGTAATGGTAGGCAGGAGGGCACACAGGACATGGGACGTACCTCGCATGCCATAGTAGGAGAACCGCTCACAGAACTCATTGATGATGATGAAGAAGATGCTCAAGGGGTAGCCAAAGCAGCTTGGCTGGAGGCAAAAGACAAACAGCATGAGCTCAGAGCTATGAGATGGACTAATATTGCCCACTGTGACCCACGGCTTGAGCAAGCTCCATGCAAACTCAGGGGGAGTGGGTTGGCACCCAGGGGTTAGGAGGCTGCATGGGCTTCTGTGAAGCAGCACTGGTTTACCTGAACCAAGAGTCAATTCTCACTTTCCCCTCTTGGTCTCCAGAGCTCTACAGACTTCTCCTCTTCCCTTTGAAGGAGACCTTTAGCAATGCTACATTTGCTTTTCAACTGTTGCATTATGCACATTTGAAGTCTCCAGCATCTAACCCCTAGAACAATCTTGTCTGGTATCCAACAATGTGGAAAAAAAGCCAATGTTTTTGAGAACAACCAAAACCCAAACCCAACAAAAGCCCCACCATGCTAAACCCCCACAGGGCACCAAAGTTAGAAACCTGGGGCTATTTTTAAATATCTCCAGTTGAGACTAATAAACATTTAAACATTTTATTCAAACAAATCTCTCAGGAAACCTCCCTGTCCTTACAAATACTCTACTTGATGAAGAATCCTTCGTTTCTTCAGACTTGTTGACTTTATTCCTAGCCCAAAATGGCATGGCATTAACTGCCAGATTTACTGAGCCTTCAACTGCTATGATAGGCATCTCCACAGTCACTATCACACCATTTGTGATGTGGCTCTTGCCATTGCAACAAAGAGGAAAAAACACAGTTTGGGTACAAATCTGACATGATCAGTAGAACTCAAAGTTTAACTTCTGATTGCCTACGTTCTTAGTGGATGAATACATGATATCATTTCTATTAATATTACTATGAAGGCAAGTTGAACGTAATCCTCCATATTTTAACTTTTTTATGAGTTTAATTCCACAAGTTCAAAAATCAGGTTTTTAGTAAGCCTCAGAACATCCCAGAGGTAAAACAGTTATGAAACTTTAGAAAGAAAAAAAATATGGCATTGTTTGTATTCATGTTGTGAGGGTTTAGGAATCAAACCAATCCATACTCCATGTGAAACAGAAAAAAGTTAACTCTGTAGTTCAAAAGGAAAGAAACCTGATGTGGGAAAACCCTGCCTGACATGGGTCAATCAGAGTGCCCATGTCACTCTCCAGCAAAGCCTCTGGCCAGAGCCTTGATGAACAACACACCACTTCTTGAGATTTGTATGCTATAGTAAGCTTTTTGTGAATACTACAAGAAAAATGAGAATGAGTGGCGAGAGTATTGCTGACTCAGGCATGAGGATGTCCAGGCAGCCTGAACAGCATCGATCTTTGTTATCAGCTGAACCAATCATATAGTGCACATCTTACCCATGGTGTGATAAGCAAGCTTTGCTGAAAGAATGTGACTTCAACTGAGATGAATGCCAGGTGGCACTCATCTAGCTTCAGGGCAACAGAAATTAGAGGCTTAAATAGAAACTTGTCACTCTTGATTTATCACAGAATAAAGTGCCTCCAAAGGAAGACCATCCACATATATCCCAAAATTAGATGAAATTCACTTGAAGATGCCTAATTCCCTCGGCTGAAGGCAGCAGGAGCTCTAGATGACTAGCCCCAACTCGGACACAGCTTTTGGTGGACTGGAGTTCATACAGAAGAATGCCACCCAGCCCTGTCTGTGCACCATCACTAAGCCGCACAAACATTCATGCTCCTGAGGAAGTGGATGGGGAACCACTCTGTGAAGGTTTGGCTCAGCAGCCATAGGTGTACCCAAAGAGTTCCGATTTCAGCAGTTGTTGGGTCAGGCACTAAAACAGCAACCCACGCTGTGCCACTGGCTTCTGCCAGTGTAATTGGTTATAACCTAGCTGGGGAGGAGAGGATGTTCCCACCTGAAGCAGGAGACAGCCTTTCCCTTGCGTCTGGCCTGCCTACAGAGAAAGAAAAAGGGACAGGACAGTCCCAGCAGGACTCAACCCCCACCAGAAATTCACAAAACCACACTAAAACCTTTTTTGTCTTTCTTGGGGTTCTCAAACATCCCCAGAATTACACCATCACACAGTCCAGCAGCTTATCATGTAAACAGTGTTATGTCTGATCTGGAGAGGTAAAAAACTTCCTCCAAAGTTGGGTTTCTGTTTTAAGCCACTAGCACTTATGTCCCTGGCAGACATGTCCTGCATTCATACACTGTCACAGCACCCATGGGTGTTGGGTTTTTACTGGATGCCCCCAAGGTGGCAGAGAATTGCATGTCATAGCCATGAGCACAAACAGGATCATGCAGGAGAAAGCTACAGGGTCTTTCCCAGGTTTTTTTTTTTTTCTTCTGTTTTTCCAAGATGATACAAGCAAGAAGAGAATATGCAGTTATACCTTGATAATATATGACCTAAAGACTGTTCTTGATTTGCACTACGCTGTCCTTTTAAACCCCTGGTTGATTATACATGTGCCTACATACACATTTACTGAAATAAATGTTCTGCTCTGACCCCTCTTGGCCAGAACGTGCTGGATCCACCACTGAAGAGGTAACCTAAAGGGTAGGTTTTATAGTGCACTCTGTAACCTTCCCCTGCCCTGGGGATGCCAGGCACAGGTATGACACAATCGTGCTTGACTTTGGCTGCTGAGGAAGCCACTAAGTTGCGAGAAAGCTGTGGGGAAAGTCTGCAGAGTAAAAACCTTGCCAGATAAGAAAAGCAAAGACAGAGATAGGGTTGCTGAGACAGGTGTCATTAACAGTTCAAAGATTCAAGGGGAAGAACTCTGACACCAAAAGGTAAAAGGGTCCTATGGGAGAGCTGGCAGATGATGACAACTCAGCCACACAAAGGATGGGCTCCAGGGACCCTTCTCCTCCCAACCAAAGTCTGCCCAATCAGCAAAGGCTCTTCAGACGTTTTATCAGGGTGCCGAGCACAGTAATGCTTAGCTGGGATTTAATAAGCTACCAGGCTGCTTTGGGCGTGCTGGCCAATAACTCATTATTTTATGCTTTTAAACTATGTTTATAGGATGATTGTTTTTGTGCATTGCTAAAGTTACCCAAACAACATAACCCAAAGAGTCAGTACAGCAGCTTTTTATAAGAAAAAACAATACTTACCGACTTGCCCTTACTCTTTGCAGCTGTGGAAGGAAAAAAAAAACAACACACAAGTTAATGGAAACTACTAAGTAAGATTCCTTTAAAACCACTGGAAGACATGGGAAAAGTTCACCTTGAAACAAATCATGAAACATAAACACAGTATTGTTCAGGATGAGTAATTTTTCAGTTTGTTAAGGGGGGGCACTTTTCGCAGTGCAAGAAGGTTATAAGGAAAAACTTCACTTGATAGCCTTTTGTTTTGCCCTGTGGGTATGTGTGAGCCTGAAAAATCGAAAAGGACTGACAAGACAAAGCATCCCATCCTACTGTGACTGCTCACCACACATCATTCAAAGTGGTGGTGGACCACCCTACCACCCACAGAAGATGAATCCTGTTTCAGTTCACTCTCAGGGATGTTACCTTAAAGGCAAATCAAGAGTAAGAAATACATTCTAGATGCCCTGCCTTGGTGGATGCATAGTCCTGAAAAGGGACAAGCTTCCCACAGCTCAGATTTAAGAAAGGCTGAATAAATGGCCCAACAACATGATTCACACTAGCAGGCATTCCCATAACCCGGAGATTATCCTAGGAAGCCCTGGAAGCACAGGAGGGGTCCCACTGAGGTCAGCAAGAGCAGACAGCTGCTTGCAGCCCTGAAATCACATCCAGCTGCTCACAGCAGGGTCCCTACCCCTGGCAACCCTCCAAGCACTGTCCTGCAGGGCTTGCTCGGGTCCAGGGACTGGCTCGAAGGCTGAGTTTGCACCGTGTCAGATAAAGGCCCCCCGCCCACATAGTGGATGTCAGCATTTCCTATAAAAACACATGAGCGAGTTCATTATCGGTAAGATAAGACAAAGTACAAGATGTGAACTTTGAAATCCCTGCTTGCAAATGAAGTGTGCCCATCACAGATCTCTATAAGAAAAATGTTTGCCAAAATCATTATTTAGTCCATAGTTCACAACAGACTAAAATGGCTGACAGCAACACTATGGTGTTCAGCAGAAAACTAAATAAAGTCACTTTCAAAAAATCACTAAAACAAATTAATCCGATTCTTTCCTTCACTGCTGTGGACAACTACCTTCACGATAGAGACAGAAGTAGTATTATGCGGGCATTTCAAGAACGTATTTTCCTAGAAAACAAGTGACATGGAGAAAGGGCTAACACACCCATGTCAGGGCACATGTGAATACCTGAGCCATTAGTTATTGGTAACATCCCTTACACAACTCATGTGAGCAGATATACTGAAGGATACCAAGGCATTAGTGATAGAGGCTATCTTCATAACAACTCCTTAATTATTTCCTCTTGTTGGCCTTTCCAGCACACATACATCATACGGCCAGTTTTTCATAACAGATACAGGGAATATCAGTTTGAGCAGCTCACTCCTGTTTGTTAGCTAAGCCTTGTGAAAAAAATATCAAGGAAGTTGTAGTTCATTGGATTTTTTTTTTTTCCCCCAGAGGGTAAAGTATCACTCCTGCAAGAAATCCTACACAGAGGTATTTTTCCAGGGAACATTGACTGACTTCAGTGTTTAAGAGACTTCACTCCTCTATTCTCCTTTTACAGCAACAGTTGGGAAATTCCTGATGGCATCAAAGCCAGCATTTCAATGTAGGCACCTAAACTGCCTGAGAAACTTCACTGTCAGGTAGATTCAGGGTTAGACCTACAAAAGCACAGAGCACCCAGCATTTTGCATCATTTTCAGTGATAAATCTGGGGTCTGCTAGTGGCACATCAGAACAGTCCCTCCTTTGGGCAATCCTCTGCACCTCTCATTATCTCCCCACAAAGAATGACCTGCAGAACTGCTCATTCTCACCATAAAATACTGAAGAATTTCATATTTTTCAAGATAAAGCTCTAAACAGGTACGCCTTAAGAATGTATTAAGTTATGCCTTAATACACGTATTCCCTTAAGATATTAAATATTTTCAAACAATATAAAGACAGAAAGCTCTCAGTTCTTGGCTTGAGGGTCACTCTCTCCTTCCTACACCTGCAGGCAAGGTGGGGAGCAGCCTTATGGACCTGACCCCTTCCCCAGCATGGTTCCCTGCAGTCACAGAGATGCGGTGGGATGCTGCAGATTTTGCAGCTCATGGTCCTTATCACAAGATGAGAGTGCATTGATTTGCTCCATGCAGCCATCACAGCAGCTTCACTTGGTTGAAATACTTCTTGTCTGTGGCCAGGCTAAATCTGTGCCCCACAGTACCATCACCTAGGATGTTCCTGGCACCAGAGCAAGCCTGCTCTCCCGCCACCTGACTCGTGGCACAGCCAAGCCTGTTGCCTCTGCTCCTTGGAGCAGCCTTACAGCACCTACATGAGGATGCTGCTGCCATCAGGACAAGTGAGTCCAAGAGTCCCCACTTCACACCTCACTCTTCCAGAAAGACACTGAAACCATCAGAGCAAACCTATAATGCAGCAAACCTGAAGTTACTTGAGCAGACCCAGCTGCGTTAGGTTTCTCTCTCTTCCCAGAACCACCACTGTTTTCCCTGGCTGCCCAAACCAGCAAGAAAGACCCTGATGCCCCTCTGGGTGGCAGCTCTGCCTGCTCACCACAACAGTTGCCTGTCCCCATAGCGCAAATTTGCCTGCTGAAGATGCAGGAGTACTTTCTCATTTTTGGGGCACCTCAGGTTCTTCTCCTACATGAGACAAGGTTTCCCCAGCTCAGCAACCGCTTGCGAGGAGGGGCATACATGCTCAGACACTGCAGGACCAAGGGTCCCGCAAAGGGTGATGGAGAGCTGCACCACAGAAAAGCATCGTGTGTGCCTTTACTACTCCATGTTCCAATTTAGACAGGAACAAAGTCTTCAGGATTAACAAGCTAAATGGGTTCTGCTCTTATCTGAATCTTCCAGCTGTGTCTCTGTGTATTCAAAAAACATTGAGGAGGTCAACTCTAGGTAAACTGTCTTGTGAAAAAGCATTATTTAAGAGCTATGACAAACACCACATTTAACTTGTACTATGATTTAAACTCCAAGCACCTTAAAAGTTTAAGACAAACCTTACCAGCTAGGGGTTCAGCTCAAAGACTAAATTAGCATCGCCTGGCTTTTACCAGGGTTTCAATGGAGGTTCATACAAGCTTAGATATAGGATTGCCAGAGGAAGAGCTGCCCCAGAGAAAGCAGACTGGTGAAAAAGCAGTAGCTGGGGTTGGTCCAGAGGAGCACAAGGCACCCAAAGGTGTCCTCAGACCTTCCCTGAGCAGCAGAGACAGCCCTGGGGTCCCGGGACCCCTTGGCCATGCTGTCAGCTCATCGTGGACTGCTCACCCAGACACCCAGGTCAGAGGGAGGGTGGCTTGAGGACCCCCCCCATCCTGGTGCCCAGCATCCTTCCAGCAGCCCCAAAACCCCCCGGACCGGATTTCAGAGGGGGTGGGGGGGAGGGTCCCCGCATCCCACCCCATCACCACCGAGGACCCACCCCCGGGTATACTGCCCCCCACCCCACCCCGCAGCACCTACCCATGCTGCCGGCGTTGTCCTAGCAGGGAGAGAGGGAGGACACCGGAGGCGGCCGGGCTTTAAGGAGGGCTGGGGGGCCCCGCCCGGCCCCGGCTGCTGCGGGGCGGTGCTGCCGGCCGGGGCAGCGCAGGTGGCGGGGAGGGGAACGGGGCGCCGGCGGTGAAGGAGGTGGTGGTGGTGGTGGTGGGGAGCTTATCTCCGAAGGTGGGGGGAGTTTATGGCCGGGCTCACCCGCCCTTGACCCGCCGGTTCCCCGCCGTGCGGCGTTCGCGCAGGGCAGCGGGGAGGGTTTGGCAGCCGGTGCCGGCCCGTCCCGCCGCCCTCTGCCCCGCCGGCTTTTCAACGAGGAGCCTAACTCTCCGCTCGGGGTGGTTTGTTTGGGGTTTTTTGGGGGTTTTTTTGTTTGTTTGTTTTCTTTTCTGTGACTCTGAGAAAGGACCGAGCCAACGCTCCAAGGTCCACACTAACACTGCGCATTGTCCCTTTGATGTCAACGGCAGGATGGAAAACTTAAGCGAGGAAGCGGAGGACACGCTGCGTGGAGGGCACCTCTCTCCCTCCTTCCCTCCTTCCCAGCCAGGGAGACGGAGTTTCTCCCCACCGCTGCCGCCACACGTAAGAGAAAACACAAATTTGCCGGCTGGCACTCGGTTTCTATTGATGACTGAGCAGTGGCTCCCGTGAACCGGTCCTTCTCAGAAGTTGCCCAGGGAAGTTGTGGATGCCCCACCTTTGGAAGTGTTCAAGGTCAGGTTGGACGAGTCTTTGAGCAAACTGAGCTTAGTGCGTCCCTGCCCATGGCAGGGGAGTTGGACCAGGTGATCTCTAAAGGTCCCTTCCAACCCAAACCATCCCAGGAGTCTATGTTTCTGTAACCCAGTTCTCTGGTCACTTTGGTCCATCTGGAGCAGACGGCCAATCCTGCGTGTGCCGCCAAGCTACAGGGAAAGCTGGGAGAATGCCAGTCAATATAACATGCTGTACACTTCATGCTGAATTGTAGCAGTGCCCACACCTTACTCCCCTAGATTTATACATGAAATAGATGGACGAGAAGTTTAGCATGAGAATCACCAGAGCGTTGAGGTCAACAAGAAGAGCGGATTAGGAAAGCTCCACAATACCAGGACTTGAAAGCACTCAGAATGCGGAAACAGAAAAATGTTAGTAGGCATTGCCAAAAAATGAAATTTCTGAAAGGAGAATAAACCCCTTCTTTTGAGACTTGCTGATGTTATGTTACACTGGTCTGTGGTTTATGCAATCTCCTACAGCGTGACCTTAATAATTACCTGGCTGCTGAACAGGTTGATTTCTTCTTAGGTACAAATCAAAGCAGCGTTGCAATCTGTTGCAATGGGGAATATCCACAGTCAGCACTTCAGGTGCTGAAGAAGACTGCTCTGACCTGCGATGTAGAGCTACAGCTGAACCCCAGTTTCTTAAACTGTGTCTATATGGGGCAATCTGCTCGAAGGAGCTCTGCCCTCTTCTCAATTACTTGTACTCTCGATGGTTAAAATTTATGAATAAGTTCTTAAGGTAAAGGAGGAGTGGGTGGTTATAGCTATATTTAGAGCACCTACTCCTGCGAGAAACACAAATCTTGCTGTATAAGCTCCACTGCCACAGCTGATGCTAGTCATATATCACTGCTCTGTGATATGTATATGGCCACACAGCCCAGGGAGTGTTGCATTTCTCTATTATGGTTACTCCAGCAAAACAAGCAATCTGAAACACAGCAAAGAATGCTGAAATCCCTGGTAGCTCATTCATATACATAAATAAATGAGATACTACCACCATTTTCGAGCTGTTAAAGTATGAAATTAAAGGTGCCATTTCTTCCCTGAACATTTGGTTTCTTCCTCTTGCATAAACAACGGTGGTGAATGGGAATTTTTGGTTTGTTCCCAAGCTCACCTTATAACTCCGTGCATTTGGTGGAAAAAAAGAGTAGGGTGTTGATGTTTCTTCCTAGAAAGAGACATACAAACGGGAAGCAGAAATTAAGAAAAACCACCTGTTTTCTAAGCAAGTTGAGATAAATGGACTAGTTGGATCACACTGGTTTCCACTCATGTTATCTTCTAATATTCAAGGTCTTCCTTAACCAAAAATGGAAAAAAAAAATATGTAGAAATCTTATAACAATACTAACACAGAATTCACCCTGATGAGTACAAATGTTGTAATTTGCCCCACAGAGAGAGATAAAGATCCACACAATTGCTTCACAGCTACTCCTGAGGTGGATTGGATTCTGGTTTCATTTAGTAAACTGGTGCCACGAGGTTGACCTCTGTGGAGCTGTTTTGTGGTTGAACCAGTTAGAGGGACAGAATTTGTCCTCGGAGGATTTGAGTTTCCTAGCAAGGCTCACTTCCTTGGAGAGCTCAGAGTTCAGCAAATGAAGATGAAGTAATTCTGCTTTCTTTTACAAAGCTCTGAACTCACAGGACTGAAAACTAAGGGAACATAACTTTGAATAATTAAGTACAAACTACAGTTGGTGATTAGCAAGTACAATATGTGACGTCTGTAAACTATGCAGGTTAAACCTACACATTATTCCAAGACCATACCCTAGCACCAACTGTTTGGCTGTATGGGTGGAAATCTTAATTGATGGGTACCCTACTCTGTCATTACTTAAATGCCACAAAATATTGCTCAGTTAAGGGTTGTAGGGAAGTCAGTAAGATTGTTTTCTTGTGTCTCGTAGGTAGGAAGAACATGGTAATTTCAGAGAAGGCGGTGAGGTGAAGCCATAATATGAAATAGTTGATAACAACTATTCATTATTTAAGGACTGATGACCTGAATTAAGATTGAAGTACCTTAAAGAAAAAGAAGAAAAATTACTATTTGTTTAGATTATGTGTATTTTATAAATCTTAATAGATGTTTTTGACTCTGTATTTTAGATTGGAAAAACGATAATAAGCATAAAGAAATTGCAAGGGTGTGCGGCTCATTGTGGGATAGCTAGTATTGTAAGGGGTGCTGAAAACTGATTTAGATAGTGTGTTAATTCCATTATGAACAAAGACTAATGGTTTCACTCTATAACCAGAATTTACTTGGCTTTCACAATGGTAGTAGCCAAATACTAATGCTAGTCACTTACCAGTAACTACTCCTCCCAAGATAATACATCCTTCCAAGAAAGGCTTATCCCCACCTTCCAGATAGGGAATCCAAGGAAAAAAAAGTTACTAGTGAATCAGCGGGTGCATACAAACTCCTTCCACAGAGGAGCTGCACTTTCTAATGTAACTGAGGCATCGCACTGAAACCATGAACCTTCAGATAACAAAGAAAACAAAATTTGTTTGCTGTGACCTTTCTCATAGCACCGTGTCCTCCTTTTGTTTCTTGAAGACATGGCTTATCTTCAATAGCACAGCAATTAATTGATGGGATGGTCTGGAGGAGATGGGGACCACAGGGACGGAGGGCACCAGGGTTGCCTGAGAAGGGGTTTGCAGCAGTTCAGCTGCAATCAGCCACCAGCAGTACAGCTGCCAGGTGTATTCCATATGTGACGCTAGGTTTGGTATTCGAGATGCTCACTTAATTGCTATGCAATGATCAGCGTTGGCCCCGAAACATAAGGACTTGCTACTTTGGAAGTCTGGTAAACCAAATCAGGGACATGCAGAGAAAGAGAAGTTTTCTACCAAGCCAGCCTGCCAGCCCAGCTCAGCAGCATTTGGCAGGTATTCTTCCCCAGAAAAAGGAAAAGAGTTCATCTTCTGTGGCCCGGAGAAGCTCTCTTGGTTTCTCTGACTGAGTGGAGGGGTAAGCAGAGGAGCAGGAACTAGAGCAGAGACCTATACACAAAGAAAGTAGCTAGGTAAACTTTATTCACCTGGAGCTGCCCCAGACTGATGCCAAAAACCTTTGACTCATTAACAGTGCCTGTGGCCACGCACAAAGTTAACATAGCAGATGTAGACCTAGGGAGTTAATGGTACACAAGACACGAAGTCATTTCTGCCAAAAAGTGTGTTGGCTTTTTTCATGAAAACAGAAGTCAAGGTGAGTAACTCACAGGGTGTTTTATTTCCAGTTCATTTCCTCTGTTTGATAACAATGGCTGTAGAGCCAGTTACCTTCACTTGTATTTTTATTGGTGAGGTGAGCACAGGATGGATTGCCAGAAAGGGAAAGAAGCCCCGTGCAAACATCTGTCAAAAGCAGATGAAATTCATTGCAAGGAGCAAGGGGTCTCCCCACTTAGCTGGGATTCAACCATTGTCCACTTCCTCTTCACATCCATCTTGCCTGCCACAGGAGCTCCATCTCCGTCATGACAACACCTTTGCTGCTTTTTGCCTCCACAGTTTTCACCTCAGGGAATCTGATGGGGTGGTGTTTTGTGCAAAGCATGGGCTTAATAAGGACCTTCAGTTCTGGAAGTGTAGGTCTGGATGGAAACCAGCATTAGCCAACAGTTGCAAGGAGGTGTTAAAAATCTTGATTTTGGACGTAGAGATATTACCAACCCTTCCAGCCTTGAAATGCCTTGGTGGGTCCAGCCTTCAGCCTTAATCTTTGCACCACGCGGTCAATAAATAAAGAGAGCACACACCGTGTTGTGCCTGCATAACACATCAGGTGTGAGACCAGGAGAGCAGAAACACGCGTGGTAATCCCGGTTTTGGTGCTGAGTTACCATCAGGCCTTACGCAATCCCTCCCTGAAGCTGGGAGATTCTCGCCTGCCAAGCGAGGGCACTCCCAGCAGGTATGTGGGGTAGACAAATAGGAGTGTTAGCGTAAGCATTAAGGGCAGCTGGGAAGGGA
>KZ507315.1:14657-45120 GCA_002844005.1 Limosa lapponica baueri
TACGCGCACCAGAAAGGAACAAAAGCTTTATTCAAAACAGACGTGTCTGCTGGAATGTGGCAGGCCAAACCAGCAGACTGCATTAAACCAGTCGGACTCGATCCCCAGAATTGAAAAAAATTTAATACGCATTCTGTGGGTTTTTATAATATCTTTTGGCCCTCTTAGTAGTATTTTCAGTTCATAAAAATAGTAGGAAAGATGAAACTGGTGTAATGCAATAGGAATATAGCATTTGTTTATTTACTTGTTTCTAAAGCACAAATGGCATGAAGCGCTCGCCAGGGCAGTGGCTGCATGACCTCATGTCCTGAAATACCTGCGTCTTGTGCCAAAGGGGTGAAGTCTGGTACAGTCGGTCTGGGGCAGCTTTCTGGGAATAAGTTTTACTAGTCATATACTGAGGAAGGTAAGCACAGATATTTCCTGTACCGAAGAATAAATACCCGGCTACCTTGTGTTACGTGCATGATCAGTAAGAGTCCTTGTGGGTTTCCCTGTATTTGTTTCTCCTGCGTTTATTTGGAATACCGTCTTTCAAATTGTCTTTCCATTTGGTTTCACTCCAGATGCTTTTGCTTTGAGATGACGTTAAAGGTTTCTTTGCATCCTTAATTTTGTGACCTGTATCAAGAAGTGGCCTTTAATTCCCACAGTAGAAAGCTTTGAGTAGAGAGTATCTGAGCATACCCAACGATGGACTTCTTCCCTTCTGAGACCAAATATAGAGATGCAGAAAGTGCTTGTTATACACTAGATGAAAATCTCTTCTCCCCACACTGTATTTCCAGTAGTTTTGTGTCTTACTAGAATCACTTGCTACATCCTCCTCCCAAGAACAAATACCATGGCGTCAGGTTCTCTGAGGTTACTGCACACGTTTAAAATGGTAGAAATACTAAACTCTGCAGCTGGACAGGTAGTACTGTTTGTACTGACAGGTTTTCTTTTCAAATGAAAAGATACAACGTTGCCTTAAAACTAATACCACTTCTAAGCAGTATTTTAAGCCAGATTAGTTAAGGTGCATATTTATTTAGTAATTACAGGTTTACTTGAAAGCAAGGGACCTTGCGGCAAGGTATGTGCCAAGGCGCTGCGAGGCTGTTTACCTGTTACTAGAGAGATTTTTTTTCCTTTGTCATTAACGGGGAGGTTTTCTGTTCAGCCCTAGTCCAGAGTCTGTAGATGGGAGCCCAGGGCCTGCTGGGATGGGGTTTTACACTTGTGCTGTCCTTTTGCCCTTCCACTGAACTCTTTTCATTTCAGTCATGAGCAAACAGTCAGTGCCTGAACTAACAACCCTGCAATCCTCCAAAGCACGCCTCGCTTACAGTACCAAACAAAGGGAGGCCCGCGTGGGCCGGCCCAAGCCAAGGAATGCAGCTTCGGGGTTCTGCTCCATAAATTTAACCAGCACGACAAAAAGGAGATAATATGAGCCTTCGTGATGATCTGAAAGGGGGAGGTTTGTGTCCCATTGATTGCGGTCTGGCCTATTGCCAGGCCCCGAGCCTGACCGACAGTTGAACCATATCGTTAAGGCGTGTAATACAGCTCAAGTCTTGTACAGCAGCCAATGAGTACATATCCAGAGGGCAAAAGTTTATAAAGAGTTGAGGCTGTCCTGTTTAACCCTCTCACACTGCATGTAATATATACTGCTGCCATTCAGAAATAGTCACATTGCTATTAAAAATGTAAACCTTCAACTTTCTTTACTTGGAAAAAATACATGTGTGTCTGATTTCTAATGTGCAGCAGATTTATAAAGTGATCTGAGAAAAATATGTAAAACTGATCTTTTTTTATTTATTTTTTTAGCAAAAAAAAAAAATCCAACCTTCTTTTTTTCCCAGTACTACTTTATTCATAGTTACTTTTTTCTTCAGAGATGTCTTCTGGGTTGTTCTACAAACTCTTTGATACAGATGGAGCTATTTATTGCCTTGATGTCACCTCATTTAGCATGTGGCTGGTATTTTTATAGATAATTTTTTCACCTAATGTTGCTGTTAACATGTGGAACGCTCTTTATCAGTTCTGTAAGTACAGCCAGCTGATTTGAATTGTTCCTGTGACTCCTAACTTTAAAGATGAAAACAAACGTTCTGAGTATCTTTTAGGTAGGTGAAGTTTGTGCAGGACTTTGCTGTGCCTGCTGCAGCCCTGGCTGTACTAACTACCCCTTCCAGTGAGTGTCCTGGTGCTGGGCAGGGGCTCCTGCTTTGCTTTTTACCCCAAGGAGAGGATTTGCTTTCCCAGAAAGGTACGAGTACAATAGGGAAACGTTTCCATTACACTCCAGGTATGTTACACTTGAAGTAAAGCGACTCTGCGGTTACAAACAGGCATTGCTTGGCCAGCATTGATGGGGTTTGATGGGACGTTATAAACATGAACATGGAAATAATACTAATGCTCTATCTGCTACATTGCCCTCCTGTCAGCAGCCTGTGTTCACAAGTTCTAAGACCTCACGCTGTGCCCTGAGACCTCTGTCTCCTGAGGCAGAGGAACGTTACGACCCTGGGCAATTTAATCTTCACTAAGGCATGTTCAGCTCATGTTTTTTCAAACAGTTGTTTGCAAGAAATCCCCGCTAAAAACCGTATCTTTTACATTGAATCAGAAGGTGAATGGGTGCGTTTTTCAACAGGTTTGTGAGACAGGAAACGTCAAGGTGACAACTCCAGTCATCACTCTGATCAGTACAGGAAGGGTCTGGGAGAAATTGGAAACCAAGATGGCAGTGTTACATTTTCTTAACTTCTTAAGTTTGATGATACCAATGTGCTTGAAAAAGCATTCGTTTGCTGCCCAGCTGTTAGTCAGAAGTGGAGCAAGTGCCCACGGGCTGACCACTGGCTGATGCACAGAGTATGGCTGGTGTAAGTGCCACGCAGGTGTCCAGTACACAAGCACACACAGCTTACACACAGCTCGGATTTGTGATACGAACATCGTAAGAACGTGCCCTTCGGGCGAGTACATCTGCTGCTCTGCTGCTTTTAAAGAAGTGGTGCTTGATGTCTTCATTAAGCTCTTCTCGGCCTGCTTTTGAACTTGGAGCCTGACGAGGTGAGACACAATCATAAACCCAATGAATAGTTTCCAAGTTTGTTTTGATCTTGTATACAAAAGGCAGGGGACGGGAGAAGAGCCACATCTCTTAAGCAGTTGGCAGGAACGACCTACATGATAAACAGTTGCTTCTTCAGCATGCTCTAGTTCTCCTAAAAGTGTACTGGGTCAGATAAAGGTCTTCAGCATCTGAGCTGGTAGATCCCTCAAAAGAGGAGGGATTTGACTGTAAGTGGGAGGTTTTAACCCTAGGCACCATTTATTTGCGTGTTTCTGCCTGAAACTAGCATTTTGGGAACACATTTAACAAGCACAATATATTCCATGCATTTGCTGGAATAAACGGTGCATATAAGCTTCCTCAGATATGCAGTCAGCAGGGAGCTGTCTGGCTCATGATTTTACACATTCTTGCATCTAACTGAGACATTCTAATGCCAAATCCAACACTCGGACTGACTGCACCGTGTGTGCATTTTTAACACACCTTAAAAGCATCTGTGTGTCTGAATCGGTGAACAAATTCCATCACAGAGCTGTGCCAGATCTCTGGGTTCAGGCGTCAAGTCTTCAAGAAAATATCTGCCTGTCGGGAATTGCACCCCCAAAGCCCAACACTGGGAAGGAGGCAACTGTACTTACCCTTTGAAATACAGCGTTACTGTCTGCCAGAGGAGTCGCAACGGAACATGAAATCCCCATTGCCATAGGCCTTTCTGAAATGGGCCCAAGTCATTTAATGTTCTCAGACGTGGAGAACTAACACATAAAAACTAATGCTGGCTGTCCCCTTATGCTCAGTAAACGCAGGGGACACTCCTGCATATCAGGGTTTTTTTAGGTTAATTTTTAAGGTATATGTTGTTTAGCATTTAACTGATTCTGGCACTTCTGAGTATGCTTTACACTCTGTCCTCCCTTACCCATCCCTTACTGTCTTCGTTCTGCGTTTTGTGGGAGTTACGTGGATGTGATGATGATACAGATGGCTGCCGGTGCAATTTACTATTGAACTCGAGCAACTGTAGCAGGTATTTTAGTTGTCATGTATTTAATGATAGATGTAAGGCTATTCCTCCTTTCACTTACCAGATTAAGTCCCTTCTTAATGTCTGAAATGCACTAAAGCCTCCTTAGACAAAGCACTCCCTGTATTTATGAAGCAGACTTTTTCCAGAGCCAAGAAAGTAACAGGTTTGATATTATTTCTCCAAAATACTAGCAGCAATTGAATTGTTTCATAGGCTTATATTACCTGCCAATTTTCCTTTGTTTGAACTAAGGTTGTTTTATAATTATTTCAAGGGGATAAAAATTGTTCCCAGGCTGAAAGTCAGTATGCCAAGTTACAGCCCAGAGCAGGCTTTTATCAATAAATTTTATGCAAAGCTGAAAAAACAAGTTTATAATGGAAACACTGACAGAATTTGAGCTGTACCAGAACCAGTAAGTTACTGCTTTAAATGGGTTGGAATGATGAGGTTGTTAAACTGGAACACCTTTATGAATGCGACACATTGATGATAGCTGCTGGAAGCTTTGGCAGCAAGAAGTGGGTTCAGCTGAAGAAAATTATTAAGGGGGGGTGTGTGGGGTGGAGCTGTGGCCAGAGAGCTCTCTCTGGAGGGCTTACATGGGGGATTCGCACACCAGTTGGTCAGCTAGAACGGACACGGGGGTTGGTGACAGGCAGTACAGCAGGTGAAGTCTCTGTGGAGAGCCTCTTCCATTAAATACTGGTCTCAGATGCCAGAACTGCATCTCCTTGCACTTAGAGCTGGTGTTTGTGCGGGATTTGGGCTGTCCTTGCACTTCCACTTATGGATCAAAATCTGTGTAAATGCTCAAGTTGGGCTTTGTGAAGAGATCTGGAGTTGCCAGTGCTGCGCTCTTACCCAGACGACAGATTAGAAATTCCAGATACACAGTTTAAATGAGAAGTTGTAGTGATTGCTGTTCTGGTCATAGGGTTTTTCCTTGTTGCTTTTTTCTCAGAAGTTGCTAAATTTCCTGAAGTTTTTTTACTCTGAATAATAATTCTGAGTGGGATACTGAGGAAACTGAAAAATGTAATAGCAAAACCACACACACTTTTGTTTATAACTTTCAAGTGCAATGTTTTGTTTTCACAGACTATCATCTGTTGGTATACAAAATGTGATACCTTCTGATTTTTATTGTTTTAATGTCAAAGCAATCTGGGTACACTTCAAGAAATTTTTTAGGTCCGTAAGACACTCAAAGATGAGTAACAGTTACTGTTCTCAAAAACATGGTGTATTTACGCACCTCAGCAAGAACCGCATCTACGTACCCGACAGTGTAAACCTGACAGGGGTAAAGGTGTAGTGAAAGAACAAGGTTAAAAGGAATTCTGTAAAACATGTGATGTCTCTTGTAAGAGTTTTTTTCAATCTAAGTTGGTAAAGAATTGTCGTTGGTAATACCTGAACAGCATCGATGGGTCAGCGATCTGCTCTATTGCAAAACTTCTGGCTTAAAACTGGTCAACTGAATCACAAGAATTCTGTGAACTGTTAAGCAAAAGCCAACCAATTAACACTGTTAACTGTTTTTAGTGTTGCATGCAGCCATCTGAAATGAGATTCTCCAGTGTTCAGCTTTGTCTGAACAGTGAGGAACTGGAGTGTGTGCCTCAACCTTGTGACACCATTTCCAATCTCTTTGTGTCTCCATTCAGCAGCACTCTTCCCTGCTGTGACTAGTAGACGTGAGGGCATTTCTGTCTTGTGTTGCCTTTGTGTGCTTATTAAAAAAGAATCAGCAAATCTGTTGAGTGCATGTTTAATGTAACACAGATGTGGGCACACCACCGTTCATTCTGCTTTACAAATCTTCAGCTTTTTGCATTTCATCAGTGTTGCTTATTATTTACAGAACGTAACTTGAGACAGTAGAACAAATTTTTAGATCAAAAAAATCAAATCGTGTGGAATGTTTTTAGCTGTCCAGACCAAACAGACCAGTTTGCCAAGGGGCTGATGGACTACATCAATGCAATTTATGCTAGTTCTAGTGGCACTTAGTTGAAAAGCAGCTGACCTTCTTATCACTAAGATGAGAATTATCTTTTATCCCCAGGACAAATGTTTTAGTGTGGAGGAGCAGTGGGGACAATAAGCACTGTACTCTTAAGTACTTCTTCCATTTAAAAACAAAAACAAAACCTAAAAATAACTCACAACCAAACCCACAACTCAGAAACTGCCAAGCCCTCCAGAAATTCACTGTGGTGCCTAGTACTTCTGTAGTACTTGGCCTTTCTATCTGACCTGCTCCTAAGGCAGACGTTAGAAACTGATGTTCACTGATGGTCTGGTTTCTACAGATTAGGTCTGATTAAAAGGCCCTCTTCTTTCCTCATTTTTACAGTACCCTTGCTTGCAAAATTTTGGGTACCTCTTCTCGCTGTACTACAGCAGGAGATAGCACAGATGAGTGTTTATCTGAAAGATGGTTAATGTAAAAACCATTATGCAGTGTTGTTGCTCACTCCCATAGGGATGGTTATCTAACCTTCCTGAATGCATAACAGGGCAGTGTCTAAGTAAAAAGTTATTGATTGGCCAATAGTTAATTAAAAACTACATGATGCTTCAGACGTTCACTCTTTAAACTTGTCAACAGAAGCTACAGGTGCTGTAAAGAGGTTTAACAGCCAATGGGGGGTGTCTTGGATAAGTGAAATTTTGTCATTTTACTGCTTTTGAAAGTTAGGAAGTAGGACAAACAGCAAGGTATGAATTACACTGGTTGGAACTCTTTAATTTCTTTGGAACTTTGCCTCAACATTCTGCGTTTCATGAAGGCAAACGCATACCTTTGCTTATTAACTTGTAAGAATCTAATATGTAAAAACAGACACTTGTTCACCTCTGGTGTAAGTTCAGAAAGGTGACAATATTGTCATGTAACTGTACCTGGTACAGCTGAATCCTGTTTATACCTAAAAAAATGTAAGGGGCAGGAGAGGTGACTTGGACTTCACTTAACAGTGAAGTTATAACCACTGCATACAGCTGTTATTCCACGGAATAATTTTAAGTTGTACACAGGTTGTGGAAGTCATCTATTTACCTATTCTTTTGGTTATTCTGATTCAGAGAAATGGTACCACTGGAAGAATATAGTTCTAAGACATTGCACTTTTTGCAAATGAGGAAAACTAAGTACCTTCATGCAGCAAATGGCAGTTGTCATACTGGCATTTTTTAGCTTGGATGCATAATGCTGTAATTAACTAATGAACATCTAACCAAAGCCAAAGCAGTGTAGCAGGACAGGTAAAGCAGTGAGAACATCTGTCAGCAGAGCTAAAACTGAAAATTTAACTGGCAACATTTTACCAGCACTGTTAATGACAACATTTGTTATGGTTCTTAAGCCCCTGCTCTGTTTCTCATTCTTTTAGTTGGAGAATTTCCACTCTTCATTTCATCCTCCCTGCTGACAAACTGACTTTCCATCTTAGCATAACCATAGTTCAGCTGAAGTCAACAGCTTTTTGTCTCTCCTGAAGGTTCTCTCAGAAAGGATCAGTGATAAGCCCTACTTCTGAGACCCTGTAGTTTGTTACACAGGTCAGGGATGTAATAATCTCATTAACAAAATCAGAGCTAACCAGATAGTCATAATATATTAATAATTTAAATTGGCTGATGTTTTTCTCTGCTGTGCTGGAAAGCCACTGTCTTTGGCTTCTATACCTTGTTTGCAAAATACATTGTTGATAGCAGACAGAGCAGTGACAGCCAAAAGACACCGAGAGGCCAGTCACCCAATGGGGAGTAGCAAAGATGATACTAAGTCATGAATGACACGTAAGAGATTCTGTTCCAATAACATTCACTGCAGCCAAGAAGGGAAGGGGCACAAAATAATGTCTGTCACCATGAAAAAGCAAAGGTGTCAAAGACCCGAAGGAAAACAAATTTTTAAAGGGTGCATGGGTTGCAAGTCTGGGACAGGACTGCTGAAAGGGAAAGGTAACAAAGAAACAAGGCTCCAGAGAAAACATCTGCAGAAAGCAAAGCTTAGAAGGTAAGTACTCTTGTGTGCTGTTGCCAAGCAGCTTAAAAAGAAAACGCGTTGTTACATGGCATTTTTTTCCTGTCTTTTGATCAAAAAGGATAGAAGCAGGTCATTGTACAGGATCTTCACAAAGCATCAAGATGAGAAGTAGAGAGGGCTGATCAAAAGTCTTGCATTTGGCTTGGAAAATTACTAACAGCAGTAGCCTGAAAGAGATATGAAAAAGCATGCGGCAGATCCAGAGTGATGGTGCTGGGAAAGGACAGAATAAAGCAGGGCTAGGCAGCCTGTAACACAATTCTTCAGGGGTAGGGCGTTCCAAAAGCTTAAAAGGAATTCAGAATATTATTTTTTAACAAAATACTGCTAAGGGAGGAACCTAGCTTGCAGTTCTTTAGCACTGTGGCCAGTACCAACCTCTGATGTCTGTTAGACCACATGTGTGTGTCTTACTATTGTCATTTTTTAATAGACAGTGAAGAAAGGTAAAGTACGCTAAATCCTACTACAGAGACTCTAATGAACTGTGGATTTTTCTTTTGTCTTAACTCCATGTGCCTATTTCCATAACCCTTCAATTTTCAAACTACTGACATTATCCGTCAATGTGAGCTCTCTCTAGGTTGATCCACTCTTGTTTTCTGTAGAGAGAAGAAACAGTCAAATCAGTAAAACTCTGCTGATAAATGATCCCAAAATCTGCAGACAGTATAGTTGGTTTAGGTTGCTCTTCCTCCTTTTAATTTAGTACACCGCCCCTCAATTGCAGAGGAAAACTCGAGACATTTCTTTGAAATGTGTAACTTCAGATGAAGTATTACAGAATCTGCATGCAGTACTTGTGAAGACCTTGTATTTTTAAAGGGTTTGTCACACCTCATATTTCAAAATAAATATAACTTTGTATGCTGACAGGTTTAAGTGGAAAGAGAAGTGCTGCTGCTGCACTAAGTCATGTCTCTGCATCTGTTTTGCACGTAGGACACAAGCGGAGAGAGTGAGAAAGCCGCGCTGCTGTAGAGGACCTCGAGGGCTCTTGCCCCACTATTCAGAAAGTCAAGCAGAAGGACAAGAACAGCTGTTCAAACTGACTGACAACATCCAGGATGAGTTGTAAGTACTGACTTACACAGCTACTTTAAGTAGTTCTGTTTGCTGCCGTTCTATCTTCATGTCTTTGGGGAAGGAAGAGGGACTAAAACTGCTTCACACGTACAC
Source organism: Limosa lapponica baueri (assembly GCA_002844005.1). Classification (NCBI taxonomy): domain Eukaryota; kingdom Metazoa; phylum Chordata; class Aves; order Charadriiformes; family Scolopacidae; genus Limosa; species Limosa lapponica. The sequence continues at coordinate 24,012 of KZ507315.1, forward strand.
ACATGCACATACATGTTGGTTATTTTGTCTTGGTATTAATTAGAAGCAGAGCATGAGCAGCTGATGACTTCCACAGTGGCCTGTCCCCTGGCTGTGTACAAACATCACTGCAGGTGCCACAGGGCTCCTTTGGTTCCCTTGATGCTAATTGCCATTAATCTCAGGTCACATACAGGCTGGGGAGGAACTGGAGTTAGTTGGCTCCTGCTCCTATTAATGCCCCTGGTCCCCTTCTATTATTACAAAAGATGGAATCTCATTGTTTCTAACTAATCATTAGTCCCTTTATCATGCATAGTACATGTCCAACCTCATGTGCATTGATAAAACAGGGACGTGTTTTAACCCTGTACTCTTCTTCCTCTGTAACACACATACAGGCAGAACAAGTACCTCTTCCCTTATCTTTCCCTTATCGCCTGTTTCTCACAGCCCAAAGCCTGGTAGAGGGGCCAGTGATTTCGCTGACAGCATGGACCTGCACAGGGAGCACTCTGAGAGGGCTCTGCTGTAGATGTGAGGGGAGCTAAACTGGATGCCTGTGGTACATGTTATTCCTAAAATAAGCTGAAAGTCATGTGCCACTCTAGATTCTACCTTCAGCTGCCTGTGAGGAAGAGTTTGTCATGTGCCACTTGCTTGTGGCCCTGTGATCTTCCACTCTCCTTACCCTGTCTTCATCTCATTTAAGGGTCTTCATGTATATACAGTCTGGCTTTTAGGTAGGGAGAATGGAAAGAGAGAAATTTGTGACTGAAAAAAGTGAACTTTTTTCAGGAGTACCCCATAAGCAGATCAGTGCGCTTTTGTCATGGAGTCACACTGTTCATTCACTGTGACTTTCACCATTAGGAACATCATTCAACAAGAGAACAGTGTTTCTTGTCATGGAAAATAAGTACAAAATTACGCCTCTGACTTTTATCCTAGTATCATAATCAGAAACACATTTAAAGACCTGATTATTTGCATATTTTCCTTCAGAGTTAAATCCATAAAAGGGGGTTTAATACCTTGCTCTACTGTTCTAACTAAATGTTTCCACATTTTTTTCCAGTTAGGCTCACTGTTTCACTTCTGGAAAATATTGTGTAATTACTTCCTGATGTTGTTAAAAAACCCACAAATCCTCCAGAGATCTGGTTGCTTCTACTTTGTTCTACTGGATCATGTTTCATTTAATTTTTCATTTTATTAATTTGAGATCTTTTTAATAGAGTAGAAGTATGGGTTAAAAAAAAAGAAGTACTATCTTGAAGTAGTATCTTAAAAGGTTAAATACCTGTTTTGTGAACTAGACACGGAGAAGAAAGTAACAGTTGGCAAGAGAAAATGGGTAATGATGCGTGACTCAAACTTAGAACAAAATGTAGAGCTTGAACTACAAATTAGCTAATGTTTCTACGCTTCGCCATTAAATCATTGACCTCTGTTTCTATTCCTCAAAATATATACATGACACCAGTAAAAATCTTGTATGGAAAATTAGATCTATAATCTGTTATTCTTATGGAGGAAATACAAACCCATGGTCTGATTACCCAGTTGCTTCCACTGAACTTTATAGTAGCTTTTAGTGCCTCAGTTGTCTCTGTGGATGTCCCCCATACAGCGGGCGGGAACACCATCCATCAGGGAAACGGCTGGTCTGCTTTCGGGGGTGTACAAAACCTGCTCAAGTTTCTCAACTTTGCTGTGACAATTGCTAAGGACAGCGATACAAGCATTAGGGGTCACCTTTTTATCTTCTAGCCTTGCTGGAAAAGAAGCAAAGAAGCCAGCGTGGCAGCAAGTTTCCTCTGGTTCTGCTTCTAGTGGAAGTCTTGAGCCAAGTCAAAGCCAGAATCTCTGAAAAATACTGTACTTGCTTTTACGTGCCTGTCCTAAGGAGCAAGACTATTATTCTGCAGTCTGTAATGCTGCTCTACTTTAAAATTAAGTTTTCTATGACACTTCATAAAAATATCAGCCATCCTACTTAACTTACGTGAAAGGCAAAACCTTACCCCAAAGTGTTTGAACTCTGATGGAAAACTGAGGGACAATTGCTAGTTTCACTAACTGTGTTAACATTGTCTTTCACCTACTTTTTTTTAAGCTGAAATACACATATATTTTTTTTTGTTTGGGTTGTTTTACTTAAAGGAACACAATTAAATTATTCTATCCCGTAGTTTAATCCAAGGTCAGAGCTGGGCACAGTACATTACAGGCCTTTTTTTTTTATTGGGATGGCTGCTCTTCTCAGCACTTCAATGAAAATCTAAGCTGTGCATCTGCTTTTTCCAAGTTTGTGGAGACAAGGGCATTTGTCAGCTGTCAGGGCTAGGAGGCAGAGGGCAGGGAAAAGCCAAGTTCAGTGCAGATTACTATCTTTCAGGGGACTATTAATAGAAAATTACTGGGATTATTCTTTTATATCACAAAAAGAAACCGTGATCGACCTCCTGAAATACTTTTGGCTATTAAAATTCCATTTATAGCTATGGGTTTATTTGGATATAGCTCAGAGTAATTTGTGCAAAGTGTTACTTAAATGACAGTAATTTTGGAGATGGTAAGCTTTTCTGATCGACCAAAAACTCTTAGTACCAACAGTCTTCATTGATTTCAAAAACAGTGGCATCTTTTGCAGAATGTATTAGGACGACAGCAAACAGATTTGTACAAGCAACGGGTCAGAAAATAGTACTTCTGAAGCTACCTGACAGCATGAGAACCTTATTTTACAGATCTGCTTCAACTGCTCTGGGTTGTTGACAGAGCATTATTACGCTATTTAGCATTCTTAGTTACGATTTCATACTTAATTGGCTGAATTTTTCAGCGTTTTAAAAAACGCACAAATGAGATTCGTTTCAGTAGTAAATCAGAAGTGGAGAAGTGGGTTTGCATTGCTTACTATTATTTTTTTCACACATCAACCTTTTCAGCCATCGTATTTCTCAATATTCTTAACTCACTCTTTTCTACCTCTACAATTCATCACTCGGACTAATCTCTCTGGGGAAACCTGCTTGCTGCTTAACCTTTCACCCCAGTGTTAAACAGCTAATTTCTCTTTTCTAGCTACTGATCCAGGCAGCAGGTTAAACTTGTTTTTTGTTTTTAAAGGCAAGGGAGGTGTGTGGTAAACGGAAGCACAGTAGGGTTACAATGCGTAGCAGGATAATGCTCTTGTCATAAATGTCTGCAAACCTTTCACATACTGACAATGGAACTAAAGTTAGTTACAGTTAAACTTCTGTATTAGGACTTGGAGTGTTCCAGTGCAAGGAAATTACTCTTCCCAACCCTTGTTAAAGGATATTTTTATATGCCCTTTTAATGTCCAAAGCTAGAAGCCAGGCATTTGGTGCTAATACTTGATTTACAGCATGATCTTTTTAACTGGGTGAGAGGGTACTTCATCAGCTTAATTTTTTTAGAACAGCTTAAATTAAATACAGATGAATTGTACATGTTATGCTATTAGTTTATCTGAAAGACTTCTAAAGGTCACTCAAAACATTAACAGGTGAGGACATTCATTAGTTTACTATTTTTAGCCTCAAGTGAGTATTTTTTTTCTGTTTTTCTTCTTTCCAGCTTCATAGCAGTGGAGAACATAGACAGCTATTGTGTTCTCATTTCATCTAAAGCTGTTTATTTCCTGAAGAGTGTTGATTACGCAGACCGCGACGCCATCTTCCTAGAAGTCAAGTACGATGATCTCTACCACTGCCTTGTTTCAAAAGACCACGGGAACGTGTACATACAGTTGACGAAGAAAGCTGTTAACACAAGTAGTGGTGTAGCAATGCCAGGCCCATCCCAACACAAACCAATGGTAAGCACCCAGCACCCATTGTTTCATTCATGCAGGGGTTTCTTTTCCCCTTTATGCTGCAAGTGTTTGTGGTCATTAGTGTTTGGTTTCCTGTGCTGCGTAACAATGAAAACTTTGTTCTGTCAGCAGTGAAACCAGCTGCTGCTGAAAAGGTTTAGGTGACAGTAGGATTGCTCCCTAAACTCCTGAGAAAAGTTGAAAGCAAAATCTAAAATATTCCTGCAGGCAGAAAAGTTACAGTAGGAAATGTATACTTACCTAAGAAAGGCTTTTAACTTTACAATATGTACATGAAACTTAAGTACTTTGCTGTCTATTTACTCTAGTCTTCTCCTCCTATACATAGTATTATTTTTTTTACTGCAAAATGTCTAAAACTGAAAAGAGTGTTTATCTCATGCATGTACAAGTTAATCGGAACTCTCACTTCTAAAACCCATTACAGGGTTTTTTTCTTCATTACAGTAGTTGCTCAGGGGTCTGTTTTACAGGCAAGGTTACAAGCTCACCCCTGACCCGTCAGTTTACATTCCAAACAGACAAGCCAGATAAAAGGTAGGAGGGGAAGGAAAGGAAATAACTTCAAATATTGCAAGATGTTTCTGTGCTCATCCTAAAATACCTATCTCTATTTACCTGTCTCTCCCTCCCTCACTTGTTCATTACTTCAGCCTCAGCACTGAGAAGGAATCTCCACTGAAACATTTCTGTTCCTTACAAGGGACTTCAAACCTAACCCCTTCAGTTACTGAAGTAATAAAAAATAAATATATTCTGCTTTAGACGATAGTAGTACCACGGTAAGAAAAATCACGTTTCTCTTTGCAGGTGAAAGTGAGATCTGAAGATATTGCAGTAAAGCTATCTCAAGAAATAAACTATGCAAAGAGCCTTTATTACGAACAACAGCTTATGTTAAGACTCAATGAAAATCAAGAACAATTAGAGCTGGACTCTTAAAACCTCTTCCTTACTGCCAGAGTGAACTGCAAGTATCAGTCTGGAGCCGGTGGTGTTCTGTGACTGCAAAAAATACTACGTGGGAAGGAAAATGTACAATTTTAGTATTTAGCTAAATGGAATCATTGTGCATAAGAAAACAAGTGAGGTGGGCTTTTTTTTTTTTTTTTAAGCATTAGTTGTATAACAAAGATATAGTTGGAATGCATTTGGTTCTGGGAGAAGCCCTGTATTTTGCTAACATGTATATATGTAAAAGTGTTTCATGTAAATAAGAAAGTACAGACCAGGGTGTTGGTATAAATAGAAGTCTGTTTACTGTGTAAAGAAATTAAAGGAGCTATACGGAGTCTTACTGCACTACCTGAAACTAGCCATTCTCTCTCTCTTTTTTCTTGAGAAAACTGATTTTCACAGTGCAGGAATGTAGATAAACGTTAAATAAAATAAAATTAAGAGTTAATTGCAGCTGTTGAAGCACAGATGTCCTGCAGTTTGGAGCTTTAACACTGTGATTAGGGTGCATTGTTTGGGGTTGGTTGTTGGGTATTTTGGGTTTTTTCTTAAATCACGAGTACAGCTACATGCACATATTCCTAGTGTTCCCCTGAAATTTCATCCTTGTTTTTAACCAAAAAAGAAAAAAAAAAAGAATTTTGTTAAATACTGCAGTGAGGACTCACTAACTCACCTTTTCAATAAATTAGATAACAAAAAGCTGATCCTGTTTTGAATACAGCACTCAAACCTAGCAAAGTCTGCACCTCTGAAGGCCCCTGCTTCTAAGTTGTTTTTAAAAGCGTTCAAATGAGCAGCCTTGGAAATCGAAAGCTTTAACTTCACTTTTCTCCTTCACTGGGATTGAGTAAGTGTATATAGTTGGCCGGTTTGCGTGCAATTCTGCTAGCCTTGGCAATGCCGGGTGGGGGGAGAAGAAATCATCACATCATTTGTTTTCATCACAACCTCTTCAAAATGAAACTTTTTGGAATAATAAAAATAACATGCTTTTTCAAATGTTGTACATTAAATCAGTATTTGTCTCATCAACTTTAACCAAACTGAAGATGGAGGAGTGAGTGTACTTACAGACCTTCATTCACAGCGACTAGGAACTCTCAGCCACCGCGCTGAACGGCTGCGCGCACGACGGCACTTTGCTGTGCAAGGTTCAAGTGTGAATACACAACTTTCCTAAAACTGCTGAGTAACCTAAATGCTACAAGTGTTATTTTGTAAACCTTTGACTCAAAGGAAGGAGCCCACTAAAGTTTTAGTTTCAACTTAGTTTACCTTTTATTATCTTTTCATAAAGGCATACAGGAATATTTTTAAACTGAAGGTTAGAATTAAACCAATTCTCAACTCCTGTAAAGCGAAAGGCAAAGGATTATTGTATAAGGAGAAAATGTGGTATCAGTAGATGTGTGTATGGTCTCTGACTGGAAAGCAAAATCCATAAAGGTCCATTACGCAAATGAAACTGATTTAATGCATCACTTTTGTATATTTCTCTGTATAATTTTTAAGTAAAATAAGGAATTCAACAAGTGCATTGGCTCAACAGTGCTTTAACACATCAGTCCTGTTGGACTCTGCTACTGAGACTCCCTGCGTCTCTCCCCTGTAAAATTCTGTTTTAATGCAGCAAATATCTAGCTGCTAAAGATGGTAAGTAGACGGGGAAGGAAAATAAAAAGTAGTTCACAGCTCTGTGTTGAGTATTTACACGAGAGTGGCCTGAATACTTAAGTTATGTAACAATTATATAAGGAGCTGACACGCAAACACCTAAAAAGTAGTCTGAGTTACCTGAACTCAGGGAGCTACAGTAAATAATGACTCTAATTTGTGTATTTTTTGATTTCTTTTGGACTGTCCTAACCTGTTTCTTTGACTGTTAATGATTAACCAGAACATTGTTTAAACCTTTGAAAAGTGTAGCTACTAGCCTCGATGGAGCGTAACTGGCTTAGGTTATTCCAGTATGCTACACTACTGTTCCCGATACAGTGCTCCTCTTGAGCGTGGCGGCTGGAACTGCTCGCTCGTTTAGAGACGAGGTGAAGTTTTTCTCCTGGGGTACCCCCAGAGTGCTGATTACAAGGAGTGATGCGCACACACACACAGCTGAAAGAAGCATATTGCCTCATTTAGCATTCCAAACCAAACTGAATCAGAACTTTGAGTTTTTAAAAGTGCAAATGATGTTATTTATTGCTGTAACCCAACTATTTTTATAAAATTTCAGAACTCGTACTGTGGACTTCCTATTGCTATTGGCACTACTAACACTATTACTCAGTGAATAAATATAACTTTCAGATTCCAGGAGCCGTACTCAAAAGTATCTTTCAGAGGATGTGGCAAGTAAGTGCAAGTCTCCAGCTTTCACTCGAATTCTTAAGAACTGAAACGCAAGCTGTACGCAGACAAGACAACTTAATAGTTTCATTTACCAAATTCTGCAGTGTTCTTCAGATTTTGAGCCTTATGAAGACAGTGTGCTTACCAGCCTTAGCCTGGTTTCATGGGAGGAGGTACGACTGCTGCAGCAATGAAAGCAGATTCAGAATCTTCAAATTTCAGAAGCTGTGGAGGAAAGAATTCACTGATGAGCGATGGTAACACAGCTTTCTCCCTCTGCCCACTGTCTTTAGCACACAGCCAATACAATTCAGGGAAGACAATGCTTTTTCATGCCTCTTGGATCAAGTCTTTATAGAAAGCTGTTCAACTTCACACTCTAATAAAGATTAAATAACCCATCAACAATGCAGGTAGTATTTCAAAAGCCCTATCCATGCAGAGATATGCTGAGGTAGAAATACTTCACTTCAGCCTGTTAGCTTTGATTTTACCTATATTTTGCTGAGAACTTGTTCTCTGCATACTCTGACCAACTTTTGTTTTCTTGCTAGAGTTGCTGTTGAAGAAATGTAAAATAAAGATTATTGACATAGGAGTTATTTCACCATAATTCTGGAGAAGGGTAATAAATTGCTTCCACCCACACTCTTCATGTGCCCTTGCTTGCAAAATTATTAATTATGTGCAGCAACAGAAAATTACTGTAGAGGACAGGAATGAATAATTCTTTTAGACACATGCCTCTTGAATGGCAGAACAGCCCTCAAGAGTGTTTGAGGTAAAACCTGGACAACTGCCTGGAGTGCTGGTTGTCACTGCAGGTCAAACACAGACTTACATTGCATTTCTCTGACTTGGATTCTCAGATAATCTGCATTTTAGATGGTCTAATTTTCCAAAAGTCATTTAAGAGTGGGAAATCTAAATGCTAAGCTATTTAAACCTCAAAATAAAACAGCACATATTTTAAAATAAAATTCAGACAGCTTTCTTACACAACTGGATGACCAGCACAGCTGATAAATGCTTTTGTGCGACAGTAATGCCTCACAGTACGTCACTTACCCGAGCTACACCATGCCAGAGTTCAGTCAAGCAACATACTTAAAGAAAAAAAATAAATATGGCACTTTAGGTATTAATATAACTTTATGTGGAAAAAAATGTAGCCTAATATTTCTAACACTTATCCAGACCCATGTGTTCTGCTGTCACTAAAATAAGACAGACTTGTGACTGAATTAGGTAAGCAAGTTTTTAATGTGCAAGATATGCAGAAGAACACAGATGGCAATGTCATTTTAGTCTAGAAGCAATTCTGGACAAGCAGAACTACAAAAGTCCTTACAGTTCTGACCTAAATCCACAGCTGTGGCTGCAAACTTCCGTTTTGCTGCCCTGTATCTGACAAAGCAATCAAAACATGGAGAATTACTTTTTGGATCATATTGTTTTAAGCTCTATGATATAGACAACAGGATTGTGACAAGGCCACTAAGAGACCCTTTTTCTTTTCTTTTTTCCCTGAGGAAACAGTATTACTGGTAAACAACCTGGTAAGACAAAAGTATAAAGATACAGGGACCGTGTGTAATATGGCTGCTAAAAGAGGCAAACCCCACACCACTCACCAATGCATGACTTTGTCACTACATGCAATTCCAAGAGACAGTCCTCAGCTGGTAGCAAGATCTAGCACAGTACAGGTCAGAGGAGCAGGTAAGGTGCCTGATTGCTGTCACTGGAAGGAGGAAAATTAATCACCTTCTGAAGTCATAGAATAAACTGGGGAAAAAAGTTTAGTAACTTCTAAGACAGTACTCACACATCCTACTATGGTATGATCAGGCTGAAACAGACTTCTAGTTATAGTCATTACTGGATCATAAACAATTCTGTTACCTACTTAAACGCAGCCGTTTATAAATAAAGTCTGGGCAGTGAAACAGGAAATACAAAATGAGGTATGCCTGAAACGAGGTACAGTGTGAAAGAGGTGAACAACATCCTTCCCTTTCTTCTGCTCCTCAACAGATTTCCAATAAATCAGCTAGATGGTACTATCGGAACAGCTTACATTGTGAATGCTGTTTACCAAAAAAAGTGCAGTGCTTACATTTTTGTGGGGAGAATATAAGTGGCTAAATGGTCCACATCTCGAAACAGGAAAATAATCATAACATTTCCTTATAACAAGGAGGCTTTGATCTGTTTGCTCCTAGACTGCATGATGGTTTTCAGGATTTATCTCTTTTTCTCATCAATAGAATACTTACTATCTGGAATACTAGGCCAACTATATATATTTTTAACCTTTTTTTTCTCTGTAACACAGCATAGCACTGACCTGTTTCCTACAGTGAACACATCACTAGATGATGACTCCTCTAGGAATAACCTTGCTTGCTCTGCTTCTCTTCTTAGAAGAACATTCCTCTATTTGCTAATCACAATGATTTCACCTCTGGCACCTGGGTCTGAAAAAGCAGGTTTCAAGGAGTATACTCCTTTCAGGTTACAGGCTGCTGCAAAGATAGTAACAAACAAAAAACACCCACATCAAAACACATTTTAATTAAGTCAGCAGTTGCTCAAAATCCACTTATACAGCCTGGTTTCTTACAAAGAGTAACATTGTATGTGTGTGTGCTTATATACTTGTTTAATACCCACCCCACCCCAAATGTATGTATATACATCCAAACTCCTACTTTTTTTTATTTTTAAACTTATCTTGAAAAGTGATGGCCATATTCCAAAGTATTCTTAAGAGGATAGTTGTTACAAAGAAGGAACACAGTCTTATTTTTCCTGGGGTGGGGGGTGGTGGGGAAGAGACACAGTAAAACTATGCCCAGAGCTTTGGATTCCAGCCCGGACTTCTGTAAAATTCAGGCTTGATAGTAGGCTCTTAACCAGTACATGTTATGGTACTTAGTTTTATCAAATGTAGGGCTAGGACCAAAACACTTCCAATTCCCCACTGGTATCATTGGTTCAACTTTATTACAGCCTATTTATTATAGCCTACTGGTAGTTGGTCCAATGCTCTGCCAGCCTTAAAAAGGGAACTGGGACAGCACAAAGCCATCTGCCTCAATAATACCATAAAGTTACATAGCTGAGAAAATGTTTCATTAACAGAGGACACAGATCAGTTTGACTGAACTGTATGCTTTTCATAGCTCTCTATCAGCAGATTTTCTGAAGTGGGAGAATGTGAAGAAAAATCCCAGCACCAGATGTGTACATAAAGCTGGGCTCTCGCACTGTGACTGGCTTCGCACATGTCTCATAGATTCAAGAGTCCAGTCTTAATCACATGAAAGAAGGCTTGCCAAAAAGACAAAAAAAAAAGGTTACTCATTAACCACTGACAAGTATTGGGGGCGAAAAAAAATTTTTTTTTGCTATGTTCCTCAGTAGAACTACAGCACATTCTAGTAGAGAAATAAAAATAATCTTGGAGAGAAATGCAGTTACATAAGAGATGCATGCCTACTGCATTATATCAATTCTATTAATGCCTGTTGTACAGTCAAGTTGCCTCAATGCAATCAGACTCCAGAATCACAAGGGTTTTTTGGTTGGGGTTTTGTTTTTTTCTGTAGCTGACAGGCTATTGCCCAAGCAGTGTGCCCAGCACAAAGAGTTCTCTTGCTGGATAAGAATAACCTTGCACCTCAGGCCTACTCTGGTCTGACTCAAAAGTACTAAAAGGCCATGAGAGAAGTAAACAGCTTTCATGTGCATTTACATTTTGGATAAATGGATGGGTCACACAAAGGACAAGGACTGTGTATGGGAGCTACAGAACAATTGTTTCTGCACACTGAAAATGCCAGCAAAAAAAAGTCCCCTGGATGCTGCAGCTGTAGAGAATTTTTAACAAATAAAAATCTGTCATACCAACTGTCCCTCAACCCACAGCAACAGCAAACATTTGCTTTGACCTGGGAGGTGACTCACCGTACCTAATTGTTTCTTCAAGGCCCTTAGCAAACAATCGACAATCAGCAGTACAAACCACTGGATATCAGAAGCACGTAGCAAAAAAACAGTGCCTTTGGGGGGGGGGGGCAAACAATCTTTTGCAGGACAAGACACCCCTCCACTCTCACCCCCCCCAGGCCTGATTTTGGTAAGGTCAAGCCCCTGTCACAGCAACTCAGATACCAGGCAGAACACCACCTGTGACGTTTTCCCTCTGCCAGTGTGCAGTTCTAGGCCCTTTGAATAATCCTTCCTGTGCCAATACATTTTTCAGGATTTCTTTTAATCTCAAAGTATGGAGGGAACAGTATTTGAGATCAACATCCCAGAAATGTGAAGACTATATTTAGCACTATCTTCTGTGCCAGAATATGCCTCTCTATTTGTGGTATAACAGCAGTTGCACTATGACCCTTCAGAGGATCCTTACACCCGGAGTTGAGACAGGTATATGTACAACAACACGATGCTGTGTATAAATGGATAAAATTATTCTTTCTGACCTAGGCTGATCTCCAATCATGTATTTTACTTGCTACCTGTATTAATTTCCCCTAATGCTTCTTAAGGGCTTCTCTAATCTGTACCAGCCTCAGTATGCAATGGCATGTCAACTGGAAATCTGACCACCTTGTTAGTTTTGTGACAGGAGAATCCATTACTCACAGTGAAGCTAGTTACTACTTGTACATTTTGGTTCACTGACATTAATTCCAACGGCTGATCCTACCCATTAAAAAAATACTTTAAACCAAAGCAATATCCACCTGGAGAAACTGTCTGCTGACAGAATGTTGTGAGCAAAAATAAACAGCTGCCAAGTTCATAATCACACCAAGATCACACCAAGAGCTGGCATTTATAAGCATGTTTAAGAGCTAACTCCCCAGCTTTGAGCCTCCTGATTTCAAATGCTAAATCCACATAACACATAGACTTTCACCCACCATCCTTTCTTTTCAGCAGCTACCTTTTTACCTTCTCCTCTGAGCACACACCAGAGGGAAGCTGACGTGCAGAAGAACATGTATTTATGCACCAGAAACCAAAAATACATCACAGAACATGCAGAAATTCCCACAGCATCAGCAGTGTTGGATACACTCAGAATTTGAAAGACAAACATCCATTATCAAAGCAGCGTTACATGCCTATTTGAAATATTAACCATCAAAGCTAGGCAGCTTAGCACTACGTGTGTGCCTGAGCCTTAGCTGTACCTTCACCCAAGATTATGGTATTACCACAGGACCTATTTGCTGTGGGTTCCTGTGGGAGTTTGAAATAACCCACATACAGCACGAGAATCCACTTTCGCACCTCGCACACACAAGGTGCCTTCTAGACTCACATCGGTAACTGGACTGCTATGGGGGAAAAGCAGGGTTCTGCATCTTTCATGCATAAATGTTGAAATATGAGCAATTTGTGACAGAAACCATACCACTGACCGACTGATGATCAATGCAAGCACAGCGCAGTGCCTGCATATTCCACAGGACCTGCACCCTTTCTCGTTGCATTCGGCAACTACTCTTCCCACTACCTGCACTGAACAGGCATAGTAGGCAACAGGTTTCAACCACAAGCAAGACACCCAAAAGAGCCTCAGGACTTGCTCTCACAGAGACAAGCAGAGAGGAGGTATTTCTGGAGCTCTGGCTCCTATTCAGAAGAGAAATGTTTCCCTTGGCTTGTGAAAGTTGCTCAGACTGAGAGCAGTAACAGGCTGAAGAAGCCAGCTTTCCATTCCCTGTTCCATTACTCTTTTTGATTGGCACTTTAATGAGGGCGCTAGGGGTCGACCCCCTGCCAGGGGGCCGGTTCATGCCCCGTTTATCTCACAGTCCATGTAAGACTAAAATAACACGCCAGGCTGAGTTTCACTGGCTTGTGATCCAACAGCCCACCATGATGGATTGAGTGACTGCAGCAAGTTGGCAGCTAAAGTGTGTTGTAACAGTATCTTTCTGTCAGCACAACACAATGGATTTGCTGATTCCCGGGTTTTCCCAGTGTTCACCGTTACCATCGGCTCAGAATTTTCTAAAGTTCATTTTCCAGGGGGCTGCAAAGTGATAATAAATAACATACCAAAGGTTACGCCAAGCTTTTCTTCCCCTCAACTGTCCTACTGCTGACAAAGTAGGGGTTGTGGTGCCAGCTTTACTACATACACAAGAACAGCCGTAAATTCACTTGCTTTTCCAGAAAGGAAGAAAGGGGGCAGCTATATTGCTCTTTTCGTGTGAGCTCATTCTGCTAGGCCAACACATGCTACACAGGACTTTTCACCCCTGAACAGAACAGTGAATACAATCCAACACAAGAGAAGGTTGCTATGTAAAGCAGCTCTGTCCAGAAGAGCTATCGGTTTATTTGGAGGCTAAGTTCACAACCTGCAGAAACACAGCTAACAATCCACAGTCCTTGTGATTATCTCACTGATTTGCACGGCTTAGAACCATCAAAATAACTCAAAAGTGAGCTAGAAAATCCAGGAATCCTGTGCACGGGATGGATTATGCCTTAGATCCCTTTCTTTAATATTAGATACTCATATCTCCTCTATAGGAAAACCCCAAACGAGGGTTTTTTCCTTTAAAAAACTGGGGTATGAGGAAATTGACCAAATTTTTATTAGTCATCTGAAGAGGTACTCTATGTCCTCTTAGTAACTAAGACTGTGTCTCTGTGCCCTGTTTCCTCAATATATTTCTCATTCTCCTTGCCACTGTCCATGAAATGAACAGCTCATCTCAAACACTGGAGACAACATCCTTATTTTCACTCATTGCCATCCAAACCCCTCCCAGCGAGAGTGAACAAGTGAGCTCCGTAACAGAAGTGGCTTTTCACCTTCTGTATACAGATTTTTGACAGCACAAATTTCAACAAGCTCCCACCCCTCAAAATCAGATTAACACCCATCCCCAGGGCTAATAAATAGAGAGAGTGAATGCTGTTTTCCTTGCTTAGCGGAGAACAGCTCTGTAGATCCATACAACTGTATGTCTGGGTTTTCCATTTCTTTTAGGCCTTGCAGAAGGCCTTGCACAAGACAGTCTAACGCAGCCAAAACTATCTCTAAAACGAACTTCAGAACTTCAGCTCCTCTAATGTTGAGGTGTTCTGAAATGTCTCATTCTGGGCATCCAGAACTGATCCAGCTTCACCTTTTTCCCATTTCTGGGACTCTAGATCCATCTAACTCTGGGCAAAACCAAGTGTGTTCCTGTTAATGGAAGAAATGACTAAGAGACAGAATGAGCAAGGAAGGCAAAAGAAATGAGAATACAGATGCTGAAGGGGCTCAGACAGGCAACATCAAGGAAGAACACACAGAGATATGAAAAGAGAAGAACATGAAGGGAAAAAGGAGCCAGACGGATAGCTACTTGAAGAAAATAGAGCTGCTCTCAACAGCAGCTTACTGCTTACATTGACAATACGAATCACTGCACAGTACAGATTTCAATTCACGGTGCTGGAGGAACAAGCCTCATGAGTTGAAGACCTTTATTTGTGAAAGGGAAGAAACAATCATAACTACAAACTGGAAGAGTAGCAGCACATGGGGTCGCTACTGGTGCAAGTCTTTGCTAGTGCAGAGCATGTAATTAGTGTAATTCTTTGCAGAACTCCTCTAGACAATCCAGTTTGTAGTTTTGTGCACCCCAACACTGTAGCCTGCAGATGCATTACTCATCTAGCTTTGAACTAGCTACCTCAGAGACTGCCAACACCACCACCACAGCAGTGCAAAGTAGATGTGGTGTGAATGTGGTTTGAAGTTTTGCTGAAGCTGCCAGTAGTCAGTCTATCTACCTTGCTAGTTCAATTCCAGCTCCTAGTTGCTGCAGCCGAGCCCTTAATGTTCTTCTGGGGAGAGCGAGATGCTTACACCTCAGCACAGTAACACAAAAGAGGGCACACCAAGGATACAGCCAGAAAGCCTGGGAATTATTAGAAAAAACGAGTGGGTGGGAGAGCTCAAGAGACCAGTGGGAGGATGCGGGAAATCAGTTACACTGATCTGAATAACTGGTAACAATTATTAGATCTTTTTTGGTATGAATCATCTCTCAGAGACTCATCATTTAAATGATGTCACTCAAGGGATAGTAAAAAATACAGTAGAAGAAACAAGCCTGCCATGACACAAGGGTTTTGAGCCACAAGGTGAATGATCAAACAGGCCTGGGAAACTTCACCAACACATCTAAAAGGAAGCAACTTTTGTGGAGAATATACACTCTGACAGACAAGCAAATTTGCCTTTAGGAAGATTATGATGTTACTTAGAGCTCTGCTGAATCTGCTTAAACTGATAGAAAAGGAGTGGTCTCGCTTATCTGATGACCACTGAACTTGTCCTTGCCCCATCCCCTCCCCAGTGGGGATTTGAAAATACAGGTTGTAAAATTAGCCAGCCAGAACCCTCCCAAGGGAACAAAACAAACCCAGAACAACAAAACAAAAGCCCAAAACAAGCAAACAAAAAAAGTGACTTTGAGCAGAATCCATTCTCTGATTGGGCTCACCAAACCTACAAAAATGCTCCTGTCATTGCAGGGGAAGGGGCAGCAGAGAGCAGTGCTGCCTTATGCAGATTTCAACTATTACTTTTATCTTCTTAAAACAACTGCATGAGAAGAAAAATGCTTTGATAAACAACTAGCAGCATCAACAACAGGCAGGCTCAGGAATTCAACAGCAACCACACTGTTCTTACTGCCTTTCTCTACACCTTCTTCTCACACACACCCCCACTTTTCCCAATTTACAGAGGCACGGCCCTTTTCTGTCAACAGAAATACCGAGCTTCTGCATCCAAACTGCATTTGTTTCTCACCTGATGGGCAAAATACTGGAATGTTAAGAAAGCAAAATTACATTCTCATCCTCTGGTACAAACTGCAAATGGTAGCAGTAAGCTCTACAACAGACATGGCCTTTCGCCCTATACTTTCCCCCACAGCTTTCCTGTAACCAAGGGTGGCACCACTGGGACAGTTGAAGCCACTGTCCTACTGCAACACAGGTCTGAGCTGAATGCACATCTAGACAATGCGGTCATGTCAGTCTGAGCTCCTGGCCTTCCTCAGCACCCAGGAATTTGGGATCCCAAGGGAGATGCTGTCAGTACTACTTTGCGGCCAATCACCTAAGGCAAACCTCAGCAGCAGTGGCTATGGAGCTGTACGCGAACTGACATTCGCATGTAGTCTGAGAACTTGACCTCCTTCTCAGATCCAAAATGGGGGGTGGAAATCATCACTCTACACTGAGCAGAGCAGGAGGCAAAAACCTGAAAATATTCACTGCTCCAGGAAGGCTCATAGCTTCCTGAAGTCAGAGATTATCTCTAGGTTTATACAATGCTCTTTCCTTTTTAGACACATATATCATATCATCTGAAAGTGCGCTACCGGTAAAAGTTTCTTAAGGGGGGTCTGCAAGGACCCCCTTTTTATGGAATTTAGGCACTCACACA
The DNA here is from genome assembly GCA_002844005.1 of Limosa lapponica baueri. NCBI lineage: Eukaryota > Metazoa > Chordata > Aves > Charadriiformes > Scolopacidae > Limosa > Limosa lapponica. The sequence goes on from KZ507315.1 coordinate 40,661, forward strand.
GAAAAATACAGTACTTAACTCCTACAAATACTGTGCATTAGACAGCTTCTATTGGTTTCAGACCTTCCTTACCTACGATGAGTGAAAAGGAAGATGAGAACCTGAGAGTCCCAATTTCAAACCAGTGATTTTAGCCTAAAAACTAGGTTGAAGTGCTTTACCAGATATCTCTCTCCAACAAACCTGCCACACCATAAAAGAGAAAAACAGTCTAAGAAAGCGTATCAAAAACTTCCACACCGACTGTGCTGGAGCAACTACTTAAAAAACAGTAACTTTAATTTGCCTGGAGCTTTCTTGGGAGAAGAGAGAGGGAGAGGAAGCAACAGGGATTTAGGAAAGGGTCAACAGAGCAAATTCAGCACTTGGTTCCATACCCCACCTCTGGAGCAAAGCCCATTACATAGAGGTGATGTGAGTAACAGTCCAAGTATGTCATGACTAGTTATCAATATATATTATTAACTAAGAAAAAAATTAAGCTTAATGGCTAGCATAATGCTATATTTTTACAACATCTGTCAGCAATTATTTGTATTTACTTGCACTGCAAACAGAGAAGAAAAGTCAGAGAAATATAAACACCAGAATTCACTGAATTCCCACCAGTCTTGTATTTTCCCACAAAGAATCTCTAATCATCCCTGTTTACACACTGTCATTTGTTCCTTGCCCTCTCCAGTATGGAATTTCTTCCCAATTCTCTAAGACCAGAAATTATTGGTCCTCATTCTACACTGGAGCAAATAATGACTAACCCCTCTGCAATTAGTGGTGTTAACTTCAGTGCTCTAAAGACAGCAATTAGAATTATAGTACTTCTTGGACTCAAAACAGCAAATCAAACAAACCCCTTTCAGTTCCTGCTCTCCCCTTGGCCATGCTTATGCTACAGCAAAAAAAAGGAGGCAGGGAGAGTAAGGGTTGTGCTCTACTTCAGTTGTACTCCACCTGTGCAATGCAGGGTGAGGAACAGGTTAGCTGGGTGAAAAGTTCACTGCAAGCTGAGCTGTCTGTTTCTCTTGCTTAATTTATCCGATATTTGGCTAACCTTGCTCTGAACCCAGCCCCCAAGACCCCCTTCCTCTCATCCCTCCCCAGCGGGTTCATGTCAGCCAAAGACACCGCCCCTTATTCCCTTCTCCCTGACCCTGCTGAACGGAGCGGGGGCTGGGACAGAGGGCCAAGCACAGAGCCGAGAGCCCGTGCTCTGGAGAGATAATAATTATTTATGCTCTAAACTTCAACAGGCCTCATCCTCAGGAGCAAACAGAAAAGTTCTACAGTCAGCAACATTGCCTGATATTGTGTTCAAGCTTATCAGTGTTCCCAAGGCTGGATGGCACCCACCCTGCACCCCCACCTCCCCTGCACCCTGTCGCTCTTCCGAGGATGCAGCACTTCCTAAGGTAACTTATAATGGTCCCTAGTCCCCTTTGGCAGCCCTTGCAAGGGGACTGTCATGCAGCTTCCATGATCCCCAAGACCCTGGTTAGCCCAGTATGTCCATAACCTCTTTTTTGCAGCTCAAGATCCTCAAAAGGAACACAACAGACAGAATATTGCAAAGAACAGTGCAGTAACTGCAATTAACACAGAGCAAAAGCAGAAGACCCTACATGGTTTTCCCTCCGCAAATCCCATGAAGTCAGTGGAGGAAAGGCTGGGGTAGGGAGACATGCTACGGCTGCTCTTTAGAGAATAGGATTCCCTGATCCACGGACCTTTACGCACCCCTAAGTTACTCATACTGCACAATACAGAAGAGGTTCTGTTCCGAAACTGCTGAGCAGTTTCCCTTTCAGTGACAGTTTACTATTTTCCCACGCATCCTCCCCCGGTACCCTAAAAAAGTGTGATATGAACACCCTGAAGTTACCCCCACTGTGCAGGGCACTGTTTTCACCTCCTAGAAAACACATTCAATGCCACCTCTTGATTCAACACGTCAGAGCTCCTCATCAGGTGATGCAAACTACTGGAAAAACTGCCCAAGAACGTGCATTTCTGGCAGGCTTTCATTATTTTCCTGCTGTGCTCAGGACCGCTCCCAGCACTCTCTGGGGCAACACAAAGCGTATTTGATGGCCTTCTCAATAACTGGATACATCATCAGAAAACAGTGCACAAACCAAACCTGTCACGCTTTCACTGCTCGACTGAGCAGCTAGTACTTTCTTTCATGTTTAATCCTGGACTCCAAGAATCAACATGCTTTTATACCTGCCTGCTGGCACTCTGCCTCTATGAGACGGTGCGTAAGGATGTGACTAGACTCTGCTAATTGAGAACAACAAATACTTCCTGTAAACCTTAACTTCATTATACTCTTTGACCTGACAAAGGACCTTAAAGCTGTCCATGGCTTTGACACACCTAACCTGCTTTAGCTCCAGTAGAAACTCTCACAAACAGATCATCATCATTATTATTATTATTAGTCTGTATCATCACAGTGCCCCAAAACTCAGTATCACTGTACACACAGAGAACAAAACTGCTGTCCCAACTGCTGATTTGAGGGGCAGGCACACAGCCTGACAGCTTTACAGTAAGTGGAAATTCCTTGTAGTCTAAGAATAATATTAAACTGGCTTCTCAGGATCACCAGATGACCTCGCCTTGACACACGGCTTAATTTGTCTGGAAGCAGTGCAGACCGGAGTATTTCTGATGTGGTCACTAATTTAGTGACACCATCCATTTCAAACTTCACCACTCCCACACCAAGGTAGCAAAGGACCAGTTTGCAACAAAGAGTCCTTGTTATTAAAGGAATCCTGGGCCTTATCAAAGAACATGATCCAGCATCCCCCACCTAACCCCTGCATATTTTCAAGGCATGAAAATTGCTAAGAAGAGCCAAGCAAGGTTGTCAGGAAAACATCAAACTTCAAACTGCTACATAAGAAAACACAGGATACACACCAAACCCTTGGCCCACATTGCAAAACTCCCCATTATCTGTATTTCTCAGCAGTAGGACCAACGCAGATACTCACCTACCATTGCATCTGGATAATTAAACTATGAAAATAACAGACAACAGTAATTTCCATACAAGGAGTAATTTGTGCAAACTTTCAAAGCCTTTGTTAAGACATTGTAACACCTCTTCAAAACTGCTGAAACTATTCACAGACAGGTAAAAAGGCACAGGATCAATAACAGCAGATGTCAAAGATGATGCATAAAATCAATCGCAGAGTTCAAGTGCCACATATCCCAGTTCTTTGCTCCTCCCATCCACCACACACAAAAGTACTTCAAAAGATACCATACCAGCATGGCAAAATTAAACGCAAGCTGAAATGCAGCTCAAATCGACTACCACTTGCGGTTTAAGAATCACCTCATTAAAAAAAAAAGAACTAAAGCACAAACAAAAAAAACCCCAAACTTGACGGGGCGATTTTAATCATTCTGGCCTATGCCCCCAAAATCAGTGTTTGTTAACAACAGAAAAGAGCTCGTGAAAATCCAACCGTTCAGAAACAGCTCTCACTTTAGAAAGACAACATACAGGAGAACAATTAACAGGTCAAGCTTTAAAGGAACCAATGTCACCTTTTCAACGTATCCAACTTAAAAGACTTCTGCTGTTCGGGGGAGGAGGAGGGGCCACGAACAAAAACAAAAAAACCCAAACCAACCAACCCAACAACAAAAACAAACAAACAAACAAAAACCCCAAAAGCCCCTTCGCCCCCTCCTTCTCAAAAGCCCGCACATTATGAAAAGGGCAGCAATCGGAAACTCGGCATTTGTGTCTCTTTGGCAGGTTCTTTTGTTCTTGCCGATTCCACAAATCGGAGGAAATCTCTTTCCCCTGCGATGGCAGACAGACCTTCACAAACATAAATCCTCCACTTCCACATACTTAGGCTTCAATGCACTTCCACTTGTTGCTTCTGTCACGAACGCAGACCTGGATTAACTCTGACAGCGGACCCTCATGCTTCAGGGGCCGGCTAATTACCGCCAACTTGAGATACTATGTTTAAAGCGAAACGAAATTACGTGAAGGACAACGACATGAAAATCACCCCATCTGTGGACAATGGCGAAAACCCTTCAACAAGTGAGGCCTGTCTCCGGAGGGTCGCCAGCCTCCACCCGTATCGCGACACTGATGCTCCTTCACGAGCCGATAACGACTCCCCGACGGCAAGGGCCGCACTCTGCCTTCCCCAGCCACCTCTCGGCTCCAAGGAGGGACAATGGCTCCAACGGTCCCCAAGCCCCCAACGGCCCCTCGAGGGGCCGTTGGGGGCCGTTGGGGACCGTTGGAGCCATTGTCCCTCCTGGGGACACCACTGGGTGTCCTCAGGCCACGGCAGGAGATGGCAGGACGGGCAGGAGCGGGAGTTTATTCCCTCCCTCACAACAAGGTAACCGTCCAAGGTCGAGCGGTCCCCACAGGCGGGTTTGCTACCTACCGAGCAACCAAAATATTTCTC
>KZ507315.1:46553-73467 GCA_002844005.1 Limosa lapponica baueri
TTCGGCTAATGCACCTGCGTTCTCAGTGCATTCAGACAGCCTGCTCTTTTTCTACATTTGCCCGCTTTCCAAATCTAAGTGGCAGTACAGCTTTATTCCAGTTGTGGTTTTATTTCCGTAAATGAACTAGGGGTGAGTATGCAGCAAAGTAATTCCCAAAGAATTATAATGCCATTCCCCTCATATGGAAATTTGCCATGCCCTGATATCAGGAGGTCACTGTTATGTTAATTGAGTATTTCCAGGATCAGCCCAGTCTGTTTTTTTTTCCCCTGATGTCAGAGAGAGAGAAGTGAATCCAGTGAAAGAAACAAAACCGAACTGTGAATATTTGCTGCTATAAGTAAAGGCAAATGCACTTTTGACAGTATCCCAAGTTAGTGTTTTTTTCCCTTGAAAACGTCTATAAAGCACGTTTTTGATCGCAAGATTGGAATATGTCATGAGAACACATTCAAGTATGCATTTGCATTAATATTGTTGCCAGAAGCCATCTCACAGTCATCATCAGACATACTGGAGCCCCTAGAAAGCTTTCTGTGGGATTGGAAGGCATCCAGCCAGGGGAAAGCAAAGCCACCATGTGATTTGGATGGCCAGTTCCAGAGGAAAGCTGTACATTAATGGATGGCAAGCGCTCAAAGTGGTAGTTATGGTGAATAGCTTGTGAGCATATCATTGGCTGAGACCCATTAAGTATATAAAGTATTTGATAAATGAAATTTTGAAAGAAGTCTATTTAAAAATAATCCAGTGAAAGAAAACAGACTAATTTTACAGCAAGAATTGCCCATGTTAAACAGCACTGCTAGCTGTAATGATGATCACTAGAATATGAGTTGCCCATCCAGCCTTAGAGTGTATCCAACATGATAGGTACTTTCTACTGCAAACGGACACTTTTAGGTATCATTACAACAATCTATTTTAATATTTCTGAATGGTAATTTATCAGAAGAAATCAAACAGCAGTGCTGGATACCTTGCAATTCAGGGCTTGCACCATATTGCCATTATTCAGACAAATGGACAGGGTTCATGTGCTTTACTGGGTGTTTATTTTCTACTTCAGTACTGATCTATGAACACCACTAGATCTACAGTTCAGTTCTTTGTCCCAGAAAGTGGGGATGTTGCATGTAAACCTGCTGTTTGCACTCTCTGGACTTTTCATGCATATACTGCCCATTTCAGCAAATTTTCCTTCTTTCACAAACTTCTAGTTTGTGATTCCCCCTTCAACCATAATGTAATGTTCTGGCCAGCCACTATCCAACATTCCTTCCCAGTTCCAATTCAAATCCGGTAGGTGTTAGAAAGAATATGCAGTTATCAACTCATTAGGCAGAAGTAATGCTGGCTCTCTGGACTTTTGGTAACTTAGTGCTTTAAAGGAAGCTAATCTCGAAGATTTAGGGCAGTTTGCATTAACGAGAAGGTGTGGACACAGGCACACACAGGTGAGAGACTGCCTGAAGGGAAGGCGCAGAGATGAATAAGCTGTACGCACAGCATTCTGGCTCAGAAACTCTCAAAACACAGTCCTCCCCAAGAGGAACAATTGGAAGAGACAGACAAAATGATGAAAAATGAAGGGATCAGCAAAAAGCAGACCTAATATAAACCCAACTAAAATAAACTCAGCATGGCTCCTGTGGCTCATTCAAAAGAAGGTCTTCTGTGAGAGTTCATTTGCAAGAACTCAGTTCACAGAAGAATAAAGATAGAATGTAACTTCCTCTATTGTGTGCCATTAGGAGCCACTGGCAAATCTGGCTGACAATATGAAGAGGTTTTTAAAGGGAAAGACTGAAGATTGCAATGGTACCTGCCAGACTGCATCACAGGAAACATGACATCTCCAGCCAGAAAGTGTCAGTGTACCTCAATACTGGGCTTAAGGGTTTCAAAGAATTATTTTCTGAATTGATGTAGGGAATGAGAGCTCTGAGGAGTACTTGTCTGAATTTAAAAAAAAAAAAAAAAAGAGCCTAGTTTTTACATAAGAAAACTTACAATTTGTAATTTCTTTGAACAGAGGGGACATGTATCGGGAAACCTATTTTTAAAACTGGAATGAAGATGCATTGATTCTGTGTGTTTAAAATGATCAAAATGAGGTCAGAAGGCTCAATGCTATAACCCTGTAATGATGGAAGCAGAGCATTCTATTGTATTGAATGCTTAATCGTAGCTGTTTGTACCTGACTTCTTTGGTTTTTAACATCTGTAGCAACTTCTGCTGTAGAACATCAACACTTTTTTTTTTTTTTAAATTATTTTCTGTGTAAACATCTCCTAAAGAAATTCAGGGCTATATTTCATTTGACCAACATGTTTGTTAAACCTCAGCTATGTCAACAGGACAACAGAAAAGCTGAATGTGTTTTAGGGTTCAAAAGTATTATAATAGTTGATGTGGGTGAAGGTTTTTTTGCAATAGCAGACAAAGACAGTTGAGAAATGTCAGATTGCTAATACTGAATATTCAAGAATATTAGAATATTGAAAGTGACAGACTATTCAGACACAAAAGCACACACAATATTGCTTTATGGTGTCTTTCCACTGTCTTTTGTGTAGCCCTTAGAATAGGAACAAAATATTGCCTAGCTCTGCAAGTATGCTCCATAAATTTGCAGCCCTGATGGGAGTCCAGAAAAGACCACAAGGTATTTTATTGCTAGGGAAAACAAAGCCAAGCAATAGCTCACAAACTGATTTGTGATTCTGTTTAGTCCTATTGCTGCTTTGAGTCAATCATTTTCTTCCCAGTTTATTTATTATTAAAAAGGGGAAATAAGGCCTGAGACCTCAAGGAATTAGCTAAGAGATGCTGTGGCTTCCCTTTTGGTACCTGAGAGTCTTCTCCATTATATCAGGCTGACACTGAACCAAAGGATTGCTTTGTTAAGTACTTACTTTTCTACATTCAACAGTTGAGAGAGCAGAGACAATGAGCTTGTCACCTCCACTATTACTTGTAATAGGCAAAGTTGCAGGGGGTATAACGACCATGCAAGCGAACTGACTTTGCTATGGCATGTCTGCATGAAATCAGCATTCCCAGCAGGCTCCAGGAAGAGGAACTGTGTGTTCGGGTATCACTTGTTTTCCATTATGACCACTTCCATCTTCTGTTAACATTCTTCTGAGATGAGCCCTTATTATAATAAACCCTTATTCCATATGACAGCATTTTTCATATAGCCAAAATATTCCAGAAACCATATCAGCCCTGCATTTATTTCAGCCCTCTCTCTAGTTGACGCTCCTGGAAAAGATAGCAATGGTTCCCTCCTTTTCTTACAGCTAATGCCACTACTGTAATGTGCCAGAAGAGCGTCTGGGAACACTCATCGGATCAATAACAGTGCCCAAAGCAGGAGCAGCAGCTGGTGGCTATGTCCTAAGTGCCTAATGCTAAAAAGGGAAGACGAAGAAGCGTTTCAGTTAATGCACTCACAATGCCCAGTGTTCACACATGGTGCTTCAAGGGAAGGAACCAGTCAGGGGCCAAATCTGAGGCAGGACTTCTGGGAGTCATATCAGCTACTCTCAGGCACCGAAAGGCAACTACAGACCTCACTGCAGCACTTTGTTTTGTACTGGCTATCACGTGTCATCTCATTCTTTAATCTATTTTTTTTTTTAAAGTGTCTTGTGGCACCACAATTTTACATCAATTTGTGCAGTGATTATAGGTACCTCAGCTTTCCATGCAGTCTTCCTGTGTACTAGCGCACTGTAATAGTAATTTGCTCAGGTGACAAATCTCAGTGGCAAACTGCCTCAGAAGGCATGTAGGAAGTCAATTTTAGAAGCCAGGGTCATTTTCATACAGAAGCCAGCAGGCTTCAGAGATTACTAGAATTAAGCATTGATATTCCAACAGTGTTCCTCTACATTAATTCTGCATTGCCTGGGGAAGAAGATGCTTGGGGAAGATGTCAAACAGTAACTTTTCACTTTCTATTTGTTTCATGATCATTTCATTAACATAGGGAAATTTCATGCCTAGGATGCCTGTCTGTGAAAGCCTGTACAATACAGAGGCAACTCTTTCAGATCAATAAAATTCAAATTAAAAAAATGCTTTTGTGTAAGAAGCAAACAGGAAACTGAACCCCCTCTACCTAGTAGCACTAGGTCAGCATGATTACTAACACAAGCCAGAGAACCACATGTCCTTGTAATACCTAGGCATGATGGATGACCTTTGCAGCTGGCTAGGAAAAAGTGAGTCAAACTGACCCTTCCTTGTTTTTACGTATATGGGTTGCTTTCCCTGCCTCAAAAAAACAAGAGACAGCAAACAGTAACTGGCGTATTGGGGTGTTCTGACCCAGCAAGCTACAAATTTAATGAACTGGTTTTTAGGGCATGGTGACCCATAGGAATTAGCAGGAGTAACAACACACGGCTTCTTCTACAAAGACTTTGTATTTGGATGGAAATCACATGCCTCTGTTATTATATAACTTGAGGAATATAATGTGCTGTCTTGCCTCTGTCTGTTTAGGGCCACCACACTCCCCCTAAGGTTGCATCCATCCTCTATTTTGTTTTCACAGAATCACAGAATGATACGGGGTCGGAAGGGACCTCTGGAGATCATCTAGTCCAACCCCCCCTGCCAAAGAAGGTCCACCCAGAGCAGGTTGCACAGGAACGTGTCCAGGTGGGTTTTGAATGTCTCCAGAGACGGAGACTCCACCACCTCTCTGGGCAGCCTCTTCCAGTGTTCTGCCACCCTCAAAGAAGTTCCGCCTCATGTTTAGATGGAACTTCTTATGTTCACGTTTCTCATATACTTACTCTTCAGTCACTCTCAAGCTCAAATTAGACTGCTTTCTTCCCTCATTTAAGGAGGAACTGTTCATTCTAGATTTATGCAGAAAAATCAGCATATACACTTGCCTTGATTTTTTTTTTCCTGTGTTCATATCTCATAATGCCCATAGCAAAGGTGAGCAGAAGGAACTAATAGGTTTGGACTCTTGGTTTGGGAAGCTGTGAAGCTATAAATTGTCTCCTCAGAGGTCTATTCTTTTCAGTTGTATCCAGTGCACACAGGCCAGATCAGTATGTGTTTCTGCTGAAATGTCCGCTTGAGGGATGTTACAGAAACAGAAGAGGGTGTTATGTTTCAAGAAAAGATGACAGGAGCAGGGGGAACTCACTACCTTCTATGGTACTGGCAACATTCAAGTTGTGTCCTGTGTCTTCCACCTGTAGTCTACAGGCTGGGGTACCTCAGCCCCATCAAAACAGAGTCTAGTTTCTCTCTAACACATTACCTTGCTGATCTGACTCCCCTCAAGGATAAAGAAAGGGTTGTTTGTGTTGAAGCTGTCAGCTCCCTGAAGGTACTGAAGAACGGTACTGAGGTGATCTCAGTAGAAGAGGAGGTGGGAAGATGGGCAGCTTGTCAGTCAGAAAAAGGACTGAATTGCCAGCTTCCCATAGGAAACACTGGATTAAAGAGAATGAGTAGCAGGGGGAAGGTGAAATTCTGGTTTACTTCGTCTTTCTCAAGTTAGTTGCTGAAATCTGTAAGAGGTGCCTGCCACTATTCACATCTCAAAATCTCCTTCAGAAAAGCTCTCTAACAAAGAGGATTCTGTTCACTAGAGAATGTAACCGACAGGTTTCGCTCAATCTTCAAACTCTAGCAGGCTGAGAAAAAACATCCTGTTGAAGGATCTTAGCACCAGGGAAGTGAGAGCTACAAAGACAGTGCAGAATATTCTGATTCTCAGGGCTGTTAGTTGTTTGGTGAAAAATGCAAAAGATTACATTTGGCATAATCTTGGTTCACCCCCAAACTCATGCACAAAGGCTATCAAAAAAGTGGCTGTCACCCAGATTAAGTTTATTAAAGCCACATAAAGAAATAAAAACAAAACAGGTGATCCAAGGTCACCCTGTATTCTTATCTCAACAGTTGCATTTCAGTTAGAAGAAAACATTGGGCCAAATCAATGTCTGCTACAAACAGATGTGTTCTCTTCGAAATAAATGCACCCACTTATGCTCTCTGCCTGCATTAAGTCTGTTACTGGGTTTTTATGAGATTTGGCAAGTGCAGTGCTATCTGTTAATATCTGAAGGTGGGAGTGTTCAGGGAGTTGTCTGAAAGGCTTGCAAGACTAGATCTGATCATATCCACCCACACTAATTAACACATTACATAAAAGTACAACAAGTTTCTCTTTGCTTCTCTTTCTCAAGAAACACTTGCCCAGGCACTTTCTGTGAAGTTCTAGAAGAGCTATAGGCATGGACTCTGTCGCTTTTTAACCTCAGCAGAACAATGGATGAGTAGGTAGGGTATAGTTCTCACTTTCAGGGTTCACTCCTTCATCCTGCTAAAAACATGGCATCAGCAGGGATACAGCTGGAAGGACCTTTTTGAAGTTCACCAAGGGCACATGATTTTATTTTTCCTCATCAAAAACAAAATACAAAATCAAATATTGAACACGAGGAACTAGATTTACTTACAAAGGACTCCTCTCTCTGCCCTGCCTTGCTAATTCTGAGTATTACTTTGTACAAACACCAGCCTCTGAAAACACCTGGAACTGAAAAATCCTCCCATTTAAATAGGGTCTTTTTATGTCAGAAGAACATATGACCCAAAGCGGCTAACATTTCTCTATCTTTCCAATTTTAAAACAGTAGCGATCTCCTGTATAAAAATCACAGTAAGGAGTCTTTTTCTTCTTCAAAGATCGGAGCAAGTAAAACTGAAAGAGCTTAGCTAATTTCACATGAAATTGCTGTGACCTGTTCCTACAGCTTCACCTAGATTCCTCCAGCAGGATAATAAATATATACCCTGATTTAGATTTATTCCAGACTCTTTGTATGACATCTGGCTTCAAGATGGTGGCACCGAAAAGTGCAGTAATGACATAGGAAAACAGAAGGAAAAAAAAAATAACTGTGCAGTGGAAAGCAGGAGGCAGTGGAGAGAGCAGGGAAAACCAAAATTAAAATAAGTCAAAGGGCGGAAATTCCTTCGAGAAGGCCTTAGGCTTCAACAAAGCTTGTCCACATTTGCAGCACTTCAAGATTACCCAATACTAACCTTATGTGAAAAGGGACAGTAGACCTCAGCAGGCATTCCAAAGGAGCCTTTCTATTAAAAAAAGAAAAAAGTCTTCAAATGTATCCATCCAAATCTGTGGGTAGCTCACTGGACGGAGAGCATTTTATCTCGCAACACTCACAAGAGAAGAAACTCTCTTACTCAACTCTTCCTTACTATCTGAAAAGCAAAGTCAATGTTTTCCTCATTATTTTCTGTTTGCTGCATACCTCTCCCCCACTGTGACTGCTATTTGACCTGTTGTCCGCTCAGAGACCCTGAGGGAAGAGAGAGGGAAGTTTGTGTGTGCATGTGTATCAGGGGAGGGAGATGAGGAGAGTCTCAGCAAGGATTCTGACTTGTTTATATTGATTAGAAAGAAATCAACAGCACTTAGTATGTAAGACAACCTCTGAGGAGAGGGTGCAAGAGAGGGTCCTTCTGTGCAATGCAGGAAAAGGGCAGATTGATCTGAAGGAGAGGATTTGGGGATGAGTAGGGAGTTAATTTCAACATGTGTCCTAGTTTTTCCCCCCACTTTTGCATTAAGATGTCATCAATGAATAGAATCTTAACATAGAGGTTTTATTTAGGGGGGGACACTGCAGGGTGCCCTCTGTTCACCAATTCTGTTCGCTTTTGCATCTACAAGCCTGGCATGTCTGACGGTGGTTAATAAGAAACTAGCAAGTACTGGAGTGCATAAGGGGAGGTATGTATAACCATCCCTTCCCCTCCCAACATCTCTTGATAAATATGGTACCTTCAGTATTCCTGGCAGATCCTGGAAAAGTTCCTCCCTCATTGCACTTGTGTTTTCAATGAACTGGGTTTCTTCTCAAAAAATTGACAGAAAATAAAGCTGAAAGCATCTATTAGGGTGGGTGTCAAAATCACAGAGATCAAAGTTTCTTTTCATCCTCTCCACAGAGCCTCAGACATCTAGGAATTCAAAACAAAACTCCATTGTAAGAAATCTTTTCAAAGTTGGCACAGAGCTCCAGCTTCTGTCCCCTGCACTCAGAAGGAAAGCACTGACCCAGACAGGAGACCCACGCAGGCAGAGGGGCTTGTGTCAATGGCACTTGGGGCAGTATCTTCCTCTTGAACTGCTCAAGAAGAGAGATATCCACTGATCTGCAGTGAGGTTCAGACCTTCAGATTTTAACATTCACATCATTGCGCTTAAGTAGCTGGCCTCCATTCTACATGGCAGAATATCTCAAATAACCAGAGGAATATCTCAGATACAGCTCACAGCTTCTCTGCTGCAACTCAGAGCTCCTTTAGGAAGTCATATATTTCAGCATATGGGGTTTTTCGTCTTCTAAGTTTTTTTATAGAACCTCTTGGTTCTTGGTTTATGAACAAATACGTTTCTATAGCATGTTCCATTTGAATTTGCTGAGCTTTTGAGAAACATTTAGGTAGTTAGACTTAGAACTTTTGAGGTAGGGAAACACAAGAAATATCTCTTTTATGGGTAAGGGTGCACCTTGAAATTATGCAGCTTGCCCCAGGTCACACGGGACATCTATGGAAAAGCTCGAAATTCAAGTCAGGAGCCCTAAATTCACTCCTTTACTTCAACCACCTGCCTTGAAGCGCTTCATTCAGGTGTTCTCTAGTTAAGTTTGCTACTTTCCTGTATTGCAATTATACAAATTCCTCTTTTAGTAGCATTCCAGTATGTTTCAACTACATTACTATGCCTAGTGCTGCATGCTGCATCTGGCATAGGAATGCAGCGTTGCTCTTACTAGGCTGTCAAAGAGAATATATCATTACAAAAATAAATAATGTCTAGCTGCTTCTGGCGTTTCAGTCCAAGCAGTATTTATCACTTTTGGCTGATCAGTGCCTGATTCAATGCCCCTAAAAAACAAGGGGTATATGCCCAGTTGAATTCAACGTGCATTTAATCAGGTCTTTGCTAACTGTGCTTCCAGACTTCACATTTCATGAGCACTACAGTGCTGTCTCTTCTATTTTTAGAGCATTATTCCACTTGCTTCACTGTGCGGATTGATACAATGGATTTTCGTCTGCATGGATTGTCAGTGAATGTATGTTTGTACAAGCAGGTTCTAGTTTTACTTCTAGATTTAGTTCATCCCGACTGTGATGCTGCCTACATGCGTGGCAATCTGGGATTAATGCTAAAAATATATATATATTTTATCATAAATGAACAAAAATATTCAGAAAGACAATTAAATTTCATATATGAGTTCAGAGACAGAAAGAATCTTCCACTATTCAAGCTGTCTGCTCTTCTGACTGAGCATTGCTCTCCAGCCTCCACAGGTGAGGACAGAGAGCTTTCCTGGGCCCAGCACAGCCCTTCGAGACAGTCCTGGGTGGCCTTTATCAAAGAACACACTGCTCCGCGGTTTGCACCTTCCTTGATGGGAGGTGGGAACAGCTTCATCAACGGATGTAAAGTGAAGGAAGGGAAGGAAGCTTCCATTACACGTCCATAACTTATAGTTCTTCAAAGTATTTTTTAAGTTCCCCATTCAAAAAGCTGAAATGAAACCAGTAGCAGTTTGTAATCGCGGTTCCTCTGGAGAGAGGGGATAAAGTATGGGGTGTGATGTGCTGCCTCTCAGCTGAGACAGCCTACAGATACTTTCCAAACAAAAATTACATCTTAAAACTATGAGTAGATTTAACAATTGAACTCTAAAGAATTAAACATCATATAAACATTTCACACTTTTTGTTTTTCTTTCCAAGGGTCCATAGTCTAGTCATTCAATCCTGTGCAAAGGTCCTGTTACTATGGATATGACCTGCAAGAAATGTGTTGCCTCAGAGCAGCACAAGTCACATGAACAGGCTAAAAGCCAAGACTGCTGATTCACAGTCTTGTCAGGGTTTTCAGGCTTCTGTTGGCTTCGCTGAAGAATAGTCCTTGCGCCATCAAGTCTATGTTCGTCCTTTAAAAGTGTTCATGCAGGTGTAGCTCCCAGAAAACTTGTGGATTTCTTCAAGTGCTGCCTGAGGCAGAATGCTGCAGGAGGAGCAGAAAGAAAATAAGCAGAGCAGACAAACCTCTTTAGTCTATTCTAATAAGAGGATGTGTAAATACGTGTTTATGTACACACATGCATAGTATACACATTCTCAAAAATCAGCTAGTGAGAGCGCACAGACAAAACATGTCAGTATCCTGCTGTGAGTAGGCCTAAAAGGAGAAAGTTATATCAAGTCACTCTTTCTATACAGAAATATTTATCCAAAAAGGTCTGTGAAAACTGTAACTTGGAAGATACCATCTTGTTTTATTCCTCCCAAATACCGTGCAGAATATTGCACTCAGAAATACACAAATTTAAACCAAGTTGTCTGGTTAACTTGCCATCTATTTGTGCCTTATCATAAGGTATGGCTATAGATTCAATTTCCTGACAGCTCCTGTAATGGAAAATAAGTGATTAATTCTTACAAGAAAGGAGAAGGAGAACAGCCCTTTTTCAGCCCGTAGAATTTCTGGGAACTTTTGAGAGGAACCCAAATTTTACATTCAGAGCAAAGCATTTATTGTGAGTTATTTTTTCTTGTTTGAAATGCAATATTGTCGTTATTTTCCACAGAAATCTCATGGCCTTGTTTCAGTTCCTGACTGCAGTCGGTTTTCCAAAGGCTTTAGTGCAAACTCTCATGGAAACACAATTTTAAATGTCCTTTCTCTTTAGTTGTTTCAGGATATGAAGTTATGACTTTCTTTCCTTAGGGACTTTAAAATTCTTGTCCTAATCATATAGAAAAATATTTTTTTAATAGTTTCATTGCTTTAACACAAGCAATGCTCTCTAAATACAGCTGTGATGTACATACCTTATTGTACATAAATCCTTTACATTATAAAGCCTGGAGTCCAAAGAGCAGCTTACTAAATCAAAATCAACTACGTGCATATGTTAAATGTTAAGAAACCTCCTAGATACAAATACCAGTTCAGATTTCAGGAATCCAAATTTTGGGAGTGAAACTGGTTTCATAAAGGGGTTATACCCAGGGGAAACATCCACAAAGGAAATCTCAGAAAGTTTTCTCTCTGATCCTGGATACTGGGTTACAGTCAAACTGGACAGAGGGCTGTAAGCCAGTCTTGCCTAGCTGGCCAGGCTATTGCTGGGCTAAGGAAATAGTTACCTTTTTAAGATGACAAGAACATGCATTGTCCATGGAAGGAGCAGGAAGGCTTGATTCATCTGAACAGCTTCTACTGTCCTCCTAGCCACTGTCTCTGGCTTGAGAGGAGGAAAAAGATTAGGGAACCTGAATAAATAAAAGTAAAAAATAAAATAATTATTTGTTAACCAAACTCCTTCTTTAAGATATCACTGTCCAAATCCTGTTACTCACTAAGCTATCACTGGTTACTGGCATTCAAACATGCCCCAAAGCGGGCTGGAAGGAGCAGAAAGTTCCAGTTCCAGACACAGAAGCTGGCAAGCAGAAAGCCCAGTTCCATCCAGTTAGTTAAATGATTAAGAATGTACATGTTGGTGCCTTTAGGGTGAAGTGGCAGAGTGTATTCAGAATCTTGATTCAGGGATTTTCTTAAACTGTATGCAAACCCATTACAAAATGCTGTCTGTTCAGTGTTGGTGTTTTTCCTCTTCCTCTCAGTTGCTCTTTGCTTGATTCAAATTCGTGACAGGTGAAAGACAAATATTTTTCCCCCATTGCTTTTAACAGCAAACATAAGGCTTTTCCCAGCTCCTGCAATAGTTTGACACTGTGAATTTTCTTGAATAAGACAACACAAACTATATTAATATGTTATTTTGTCCATTGTAAAAGATTAATTTGGTCAGCTGTTAGTCTTTGAATTTAGCTTATTCTTTTAGAGAGATGTAAAAAGGAGGTACTGATAGCCTTACTTCTGTCATTCCTTTCGGTGGGAAAGATACAAGTATTTCAACAAATAAAGAAGGAGCCTGTACTGTTAATTCTTAAGTAATTCATAGACTGCTCCTTCTGAATGACCTCAATTTTCAGATTGCCTCCCCTCCCTCTCTGGTGGCCGCATATGGCCCAAACACACTCAGGGAAAAATAGCTTTCAGTTTTCTCTGCAGAAGCAAACGTCTCTCTGAGTCCAGGCAGGCTGTATGAATATGCCAGCAAACCGAGGGAACCAGTCTGATGAGTCCCAGCTGGCCTAGAGTGACCCTCTGTTCCCAGGCAGCCAAATGAGACATCAAATTCTCTTAACTAAATGAAGCATTAATTAGGAGTGTATTCTGATGATTCATTTAAAATGAGATGCTTTATTCTAGTTCCCCTGGACTGACCTGATTCTCATGCCCTGAAACATCTCTGTGCTGGTGTGGAAGGGCAGGACTGTTGTGGCATTCACTCCCGGACAGTCCAGCAGCCCCAAGGTCAGGCTCTCCATAAAGGCAAAGGACGAGGCTTTGGAGGTGCAGTAGTCAATGGCTCCAGGGATGGCCGACAAGGCCAGGACAGAGTTCAGGCAAACAATGTGGCCATTCTGCAACTCCAGCATCCTTGGCAGGAATGCTTTGGTGGTCTGAAAAAAGAAAGAAAAAAGGTTCGCTCAGCAGAGATATAACAAAAATAATAGTTACTGAAAAAAACCAAGGTGACATAGAGACAGAAAGCCAAACAGTGTTGTTCATTATTCTAGGAAAGGAGTGGGAGAGTACCTTGTTGCTTTGTCATTTTCTGAAAGATTCTAAAGAGGCAAAGTTTGCACAGAAACAAAACAAAATTTTTCCTAGCACATAAGTAAGCAGCACCCCCAGATAAAGGCCATGAACAGAATGCTTTGTATGTTTAAGAACTTCTTGTAGAGGATAAAGTCTTCAACAATGTGATGAAATCACAAGAAGCTCTTTTTTTATTACTATTATCCAATTCCAAATGGAAAGAGCTTCACACTAGTTTCCTTCCCTGAGCAATGTCTCACGCTCCTCTGACGTTCCATACCCATCACAGAAAACTATCCTCTGTGAGCTCAGGCTTGCCCAAAAGAAATAAAATGTTTTACTGGAAATCACGGAATGGGGATACAAGAGCATCAAATACTGTGTTACTACTGGAAAATTTAAATTTTTTTAGACCTCTTTCCTCTGGCCTTTGTTCCTCACATTGTTTTGTCTGTCCCCTTTTCATGTCAGACTGATTTTACCAAGCATCATTTAGAAAGACCTAGTAGCAGCCAAGTATTGACTGGCTGTAATCTGTCACTCTCGTTCCCCATCCTGAATACAGGTGACACAAGAGCTTATCTTACCCAGAACTGTCCCAGGGTGTTTATATGTTGTGATTTGAGCAGTGCATCGTCATCGCTGTCCATCAGGCTCTTACCATGGACCACAGCAGCATTGTTCACCAGGATCGTGATATCACCCACCTGCAAAAAAGCAAATTATTTATTACAACTAGTATCTCTGCTTATGAATCAGCAGTCACCATTATGTCTGAATACCCATGATTGCCTAAATACATTTTTATTTTCAGAGCTTTTGACATTCTTGCCTATGGGCCTTGTAATCCTTCTGGATCACTTAAAACAGGTAGCTAGAATTTGTACAACATAACCTGGATGGTCACCCTTCTTTTCCCAATTTGCCAATATATTTTTTTTCCTCATCAAATACGAGTCGTTCCTAAATTCTGCCCACAGACACTAACCTTTTCCCGCACAGCTTTGGCTTGCCGATAGACCTCCTCTCGGTTTCCTACATCACAAATGAAATAATGGCATTCTGTCCCCATCATCCTGATTTCCTCTGTGGTCTCCTTCAGGCATTTCTCAGTTCGACCCCACAGGATGATCTGCAGCAAGAAACTTTTGTTAGAGTCAAACTGCTTCTGCTTCAAATCTAAAATAATTAAAACATGCTTCTAACTTCAACAATTTGATGAACATCTTTGATGTGTTTTCACTGCCAGCCCTGTCGCATTGTTTCATTTAAGACTAACGATGATTTTCTGTTACATGGGGATGGGACTTGAGTATCGTGGTGGTAGCTGTATCCCACTGCTGATTACTTACAGGTTCTTTACAAGCAACACAATAGCTAACACAAAAAATCAGACCTTCAGCCTAACATGACAAATACATGGAACACTTGGCAAACTTCTGTATCATGAAATTTCAAATCTCTCCCTGTTTTTGCTATATACACACACAGAATGATAAATTTATTCTAAAATCACAGACCTTCCTGGTGCTATCTACTTCTCGTTCTACATTTGGAGACAGTATCTGTTCTGCAGTAAAACATATTTTTTCAGCATATCTTATACAACTCTTTGCAATGCTGTTCACAGGCTGATGTCCTAGGTGCACTTCAAACAAGAGCTTCATGCTAATACAGACATTTAAAGTGAGAAATTTCAAGCATGAATTTATTTTACAACTAATATAGAAGGTTTCTCTTGCCATTCCCATTTAACACAGTAAAAATGATACAATACTTCTTGTACAAAGAACAATTCTGAATGTCGGTGCAAACAAAACATTCAAATCATATAGTATGGATTTTACATATAACGAAGACATAACCAGCACAACCCTATCTGTATTTCTACACCATCACGGAGGTCAGAAATAGAAATAACTTGAAAAGTTACCAGGTTCACTACCTTTCATTGTGGGGCTTTATCCGGTATGATTTTTCCTAGTGAAACAACACTATTAGTCTCAAGTATGAGATGGTGCTTCCATTACTGTCTTTCAAACATTAATCTACAGCTAAACAGATTTAACCAATTTTTTTTTCCTAGTATATTACCTAATTTTCTATTTTTTTTAAGGCTACTGGAAGGAATATAATTTCATCTCTCCGTTTAAAGACATCTCTATATGAATCTACCTATCCTTTTTGCTCTTGAAGCCAAGTCTTCTCAGCATTCAGCACGTTATGAATGGTGAGTCACTTGTCGTTCTACAAAAAATAAATTACTGAATGGAGGATGTTACTGACACCAGCTGACTGCTCTGGGACTCTAAGATCCAAAAAGAGAAAGAAAAGGTTGCTACTGCTCACAGCTGCAGTTGTGAGCATTGATAATGCAAAATTACTATTTAGTACTAAAAAAAAAATGAGGACATTCACATAGTCAAATGCAGGTTTACTCTGATCAGGGGACTGGGAAAATGGGCTTTGAACATGGGAACAGCTTTGTTGCTCTCAGAATGGTGCTATTTCCAAGCAGCGGCCTTATCACCCGTGATCCAGGAGTACAGGTGCTTCCCACACCGCTGTGTATTGTGTATGAATGTGACTGGTGTATTGATTTGTTAATGGTTAAAAATAAGCACACTTAACCTTTAAAGATTTAATAATTTTTGAGTTTTCCAAAAGTTGAAAGAACAGTAAAAAAAAAAAGTCTAAATTATATCACACAATTAACTTAGTAACAGCAAGATAAACATAAAAATTTAAGACCTGCGGTATTCCCTCCCCACAACAAATCTCTTGCAGAGAGCTTTAACATGCTTATTTTTAAGGACCAGTTAAGCTTATCTCATAACTGGTACTAAAACTAATCTCTGGCAGGGTCAAAGAGCTCTTCCAGTGCGACTAAGCAAGGCAATGCAGCAGTACCTGGGTCCTCAACCATTTCCTAAATGAGTTAAATTTACAATTAATCCCATTTATAAGTCACTGGCACATCTGTGAACATAAACACACACAGACTGATAGACTTATATTCTTAAAATCACCAAAGGACTAATGAGTCGGTTAACCAGAAACTTCAGAGCATGTATAAATACGCCAGAGCCATTTCATGGGAAATCGCATCTCAGGGGAAGTAATTTTCAAGGAAAAAGCTGTGACCAGACTTAAAAACTGTAAGAAAGCTAACAGCTAAAAATGTGCCTCGTGTATTGGCCTGTCTTCGAAAGTCTCAGCGTATCACCCTGGGCCATCAGGCTTTGGCATCTGCACAAAGCGTGTAAAACTGATGGCTATTGACTCGCTTCTGAACTCGGAGCTAGACGGGGTGAGATTTCTTATGCCTACTCTGCAGACTTGAACGGAAATCAAGAACATGTGAGAAATTTCACAAGCTTTCAGGAAATATTTACAAAATACTGCTGAACTATAAGCATACACACTGACTTGCTCTCTCTTTCACAACCCACATCTCTGTGGAAAGGGGAGAAAAAAACACTACAAAATGTCAACCGTAAGCATCAAGTCTGATGCCCACAGAGTTTGCATCAGTGTGAACTTCAGCCTCTTAGCAGGATGGGATCAGTCAAATGCAGACACTGAAAAATTAACTGACAAGTTGAAGGGTGATGGAAAGTAGGAGAGGAAGAGGAGAGAAAGAGAAATAAGGTGTCAGACGAGGAGTAAGGCAAGAAACTGAGCTCACATACCTAGCGCTCTAGGGTTTCACACTGCTATTGCAAAATAAAAAGTAGGTCACTCATTCTTCACTTTAATCTGTTTCAAACATCCATATAGCCTCCTATTCCCAAGAGTTGCCACTGATGCATTGAATGTCAGGAAATATACATGGAAGAATAGTTAAGCAAAGGAGGACCTGTCAAAGGAACATCTGTCTGTGATGCAACTCTTGGACATAACATTTTTTATGCCCCAACAGTTACTTTGGGACCCTTAATATCCTACAGGCAAGTCTTGGAAGGTGACCCCATTAAAATCTGGGCCATCTGGGGAAGCCAGAATTTGCTGGTTATCCTGCTGACAGCATTAACTTCAGTACAGATTTTTTTCCATGGGAAGTTTTCATGTCCTTGATACTGTTCACACTCAGGTGAAGGCTTCAGCCTGCGTAAGAGAAAAGCGGTAAATAAAAGGCCGTTCTTTCATGAGAGGTGAAAGTTCCCTAAGGACACAGTGGGAAGGGAAGTTTCCTGCTGTCATTTCTGCTACTTTTTACAGATGGATAAAACTCAAAACTCAATACAACTTGCTTTTGGTCCAAATTCAAGCTTGACTGCTCCTACAAGATCATATGAGACTTTCAATTTCTGTTTTACATCTGGCCAAATTAAATTGGCACGGGCTTCCCTCTGGCCTCCTAGGATATCAGATCTTACAGAGACAAGACTTTTAGCTGCTGCATTAGCCTCATAGTTGAGGCTTCTGTTCCTCCTGAACTCTGTCTTTACAGAGGGCTTTGGCTTAGTGTTTCTGTGTAGGCAATCCTTCTCTCTTCTTTTCTTGTTTGCAGCAGTTTCCCCAATGTTTTTCTAGGTCCTTATTCTATTATTGCCTCCTGAGATTTTCTGCAGACCTGCTCATCAGTCCTCTGCTCTCCTGACTTCACCTCCTCCTGCAGAATCCGCAATTTGACAATTTGCTGTCTGGCACTCAGAAGGTTGTGTTACTTGTAACATTCTCACTAAACCATTCAAACAGACAGCTTAAGAGTCAGGGATAATCGTGCGTGTTCTCAATGCTCCTGAACAACAACTTTTGCTCACACTTGAGCTGATGAATGATTGTGGGCCTGGGCCTGTGTCTCGCTGATACCCCATAAACTGCGGTTAGCCCTAAAGCTGGGCAGTTGGCACTTCCCTTTACATGCAAGCAAGCGTGTAAGGAACTCTCATTTTATTCTTTGCTCTGTCAACATCAAGAAAGGCATTATTTAGCTTTATCCTGCCCTCGTTAGGGTTTGAGGGCTCTGCATTTGAAAGGAGTCTAGATCTGCAGTTTAAGAAATGGTCCATTTTATTAGGAAGCACAATTTTCAAAACGTGGACACGGGTTGCAGAGTCTGGTCTGTGTTCCCTTTCCTTTTTAAGTTTAATTCTAAATTGGCAGTAAGTGTGTCCCAACTGGAGGCTAAGTCCTGGAGAGAATGACTCTTACAGACACCGAAGTTCCTGTCTGGGGCAGAGGAAAATGCAGAGGAATAAAGGAGAAAAGAGACACGGTGATCCTCATTACACAGCCTGTCAGGATGTTGCACAGCCACCCATTCACGGTAATTTAATGGTGGACAGAGGAATATTTAATTTGTGTTTTGGAGAAGTTCTTGGACAGACAGTTTTCCGTCCTGGAAAGAATCCAGCCCCTGTTTCTTCTCCCCCTTCATCTCTTGTCATCCTCTCCTGCCCGCCCCTCCCTCCTGCACTAGACACGCTCTCCTTTCAAAAAGTTACTGACCAGAAAATTGTCGAGGGCAAGAGCCCAGTGAGGCGGTTAATCCCCGCTGTGGCAGGCCTGCTCCTGGGGGTTCCTGCCCTGTGCTTACCTCTGGGTGACCCCAGTGTTGGCAGTCAGGGAGGCAGGTGGAATGTTAAAGCAATCGCTTCTGCTCCAGGCTGCTGAGAGGCGATGAGAGCCCAGGCAACAGCAGGGCAGGAGTCTTCCTACCATTGGACACACCAGAGAAGAGATTTAGGATGACAGAGGAACTTAACACGCCCTCCTCTTAATTAACTTTAAAGTAGGCAAGGGCTGTGACATCACAGTTTAGTGCAGATTTTCTCAGGATTTATTCATGAGCGGATTTTGCAAAACAAATCTTATCTCTAGATCTTCTCCCCTCTGGCAAGTCACCGAACTCCTTATCTGGCCTTAGGAAAATGATTTCAGCTGGAGTGGCAGGCTCAGTAGACGCTGCATCCTCTGCTCCCAGAGGACTCGTTTAACTCTGGACTTAATCTGCTAATGAGACATGCCCTGAGGTCGGAGGGGAGTCAAAAGGAAGGTTTTAGCTGCTGCCGGACTAAGGCACGACTTTCTATTAGAGGCCTGCACTGGCTACTTGCCAAAAGCCCCAAACCTGACTGCAGCTTTAAATCCCAAATTTCACTGTAACACAAGTGTTATGCTTTTGATCGCCACAAAATCAGATAAAGCCAGAAATTTATATAAACTGGTCTAGATTGAAGCTGCTATCAACCACAATATAGACACATGATCTATGCTTCCAGAGTCTTAGGTTTATTATTGGTGCAGGAGATGAGGTTAGAGCTAATTTTACATCATTTACAAGGCTATTTAACTTGTTTGGTCTGATTTTATGGCTCGTACAACTCAAGAACAGCAGCAAAGGAATGTTGCCCTTTTACATCATCAATTAACTTGGCACTATATCTTCAGCAAACCCGCTGTGCTAGACTTTATCCCTCCAGTGAACTAGACTGGTACTGGAAAAGGCGTCCCACAACAAAAGCACTTCTGAGACTGAACATGTGCCATTTCTCGACACTCCCCTTGGATTATCTGGGTTGTATTTTAGTACAGAACTGTTCACTTTTAGTCTTTTCCAACACAACACCACGCATTGTGATTAGCACATACAACTTCCATTCCAAATGTTTCTGATTTTATGATTCATGAAGCAACTCTCCGTATGAAACGAAGACACTGACAGATTAAAGTGTTGCAGAGAGACACAAAGTGCCCTTCCTGCCTGCTCTCATTATTGCTGCCTCCACAAATCAACCACAGCTCCTCACCACTGATCAGCAGAGATAGGAAGTAGTTGGTAGGTCAACACGTTTCATTCCCCCTTTCAACCTCCTTCCCAGTCCAGTGAAACAAAAGTTGCTCTGTTTGAGGAGGTACCCGTAATTGCACAGACTGTTACCTTTGTTCAAACAGAGAAAGCCTTTCTGCACCCAATACGGAAAGTTTCTGCATACTTTTAGGAAGTACGAAGTGCGGATAATCCACTGAAGTATGTCAGTCTTATCCCCATATATTTACAAAGCCTGGTAGTACTAACTCACAGTTGGTCCTCCGAAGCAATGCATTCCAGTGTATCCCATAATCCTGGCAGAGTTTTGCATATCCTGAGAACAGGAGGCTAAATCCTACAGCCTCAGAAGCGTTCATGTATTTCGCTTGTCAATGGCATAAGGTTTTCTCCTCCACCCCTTCCCCTCTTTTCCCCCCAGGGCAGTCAGACAAGTTCTCTCAGGAGTTCTCCATGGGAGAGGCAGCTCAAGACAGATGACTGGAAGAGTGAAAGGTGTGGCCCTTCAGTGTGAAAAGCCAATCTTTGCTTTAGAAAGGAAAAAGAACCTTTTGATGCCTGAAGTAGGTCAAAATACTTAACCCAGCCCCTTAGTGACACTTGTATAAAAGTAAGCAAACAAAGCAGGCCGGTGGCAAAATTGTCTCGGTTCCCCCAGTGGAAAGTGAATATCAAAGCTGGGAGGGACAGTATAAAAAAGGTTACAGGTAAGCATGGGGGAATCAAGAGAATAAACCCATCTTCCTATTTTACACATAAACTTTTATAGATTAGTATTTAGAAGTTATAAAGACATTACACTGTAAGAATTCAATTTACATTTAATCCTGCCACCATGGTAAACACAAGACACAGACTTTATTATAAACTGCTTTGAGTTAAGTCCAGGAGTAATATCCAGTAATGAGATTAAGTTAGGTCTAAAGAGACTTCAAAAGGAGACTAAAAGAGTGAATTCCAGTTCCTTTAGTCTAGAGTCAGAACTTTCATTATTTTATATGTTGACTTAGCACTCAATGGGATTAACATTATTCACCTAAACCACCATCAATTCCAATTGTACCCCAGTCACCCTTTTTTTTCCTTTGAAGGAAAGAAAACAGCACCTCAAAAAGTCTTAGAGAAGTATGTAAACACCTGTCTCCTATTCAATAGAGGCCTTCCTTGGGAAGAAAATCTGTAATTTTCTGTCTGCATACAGGCATTTAAGACCAGCTCCCTCTAAAGAAGTGAACAAATGCCTACTGTTCTCACAGCCAGGACTATTTAAGGACAGGTGGCCCCATGCTGACTTTTTTCCAGTGGTTTTTCCAATTGCTTTCGTCTGCAACACGAACTACGACTCCAGACTGCCCTGGGAGCAGCACTTCTCAGCTCTGTTGTAGGGAACAGTTGAGGAAGGGGAAGGGTTAGGGTTGTTTGCAAGAAGAGGTCACGCAGGAGTCAGCCTTTACAATCCTATTAACGCTGGGACAGGGTCAAATGGAGTGCACGTTCCAACAAAAGCACCAAGTGGCCACAAGCTGTCACCCTGCAAAGGTTCATGGAAGCATTTGTGGGGGAAAAACCGACAGATTTTTAATGGTGAATGTCTGCCACACCATGTGTTAGAACCGGCCTCTGCTCCAGGGAACCAAAGCACACAAAGAAATATCCAGCAATAAAATTCTCTGGCTGCAAAGCAAGAAAGAAGTGGCATATCTGGGGGGCGGGGAGAGGGGTAAGCTTTTTTAACGTTATGTATTTGAGGTAAGGCTTTGAAGATTTCTACCAACAAAAATATAATACTCCATCCTGTAAAAATAACCAGTGTGCTGCCGCCTCCATTTGCTTGGCATGTCATGCCTATAATCCAAATTCATATAAAAATGTCCACAGAGATCTCAGGAAATTGTGGGGAGGGTAAATATGCAGGTGCAGAAAGCCCTTTCATACTGCAAGCACAGCAGACAGGATGAAGGGATAGAAAGTCAGTAAATAATATTTCAAAGGAAAGAAAGAAATGACTGGCTCTGCCTGACAATAATGCCAGGGTCCAATGGGGCATTTCAACACAGGGGAAGGTTTGCTGTTTGCACGTTTTCCTTCCAAAATGCTGCATTATTATTTTCACTTATTGCACATAACTCCCAGGGTAAAGAGTTCTTACCATGTGTCAGGTTAAATGTTCATGTAATATAGTTAAACATTTACTATGCCAGAAAGTTATATTGCCACTGAACGGTCAGAGTGTTTGTTTTTGTAAAGCTAAAAACAATCAAACGCTTAGATTACAGGGTAGCTAGAAGTAAAGGACATGTGGATCCAACACAGCATTGTTTCCATCACCTGACTGGGTGAAAAGAACTCCTAACATTGCCTGCTTCAACCAACAGTTAACTGAAGTGTCTGCTACTTCTTAACTTACAAACTGGAAAAATCAGACTTAACATAAATTTATGGAAAAGAATAATTCAGGAGCTACAAACGGTGCCAATAGAACTGAATTATTTTTTAGAGTTTGCCTTTATATTTTTGAGCTGATTTCTGTAACAAGAGTGCGTAATCTTGAAATGCCGAGTGGTTTTAACTTCTAGTGGAGAAGGCTGGTCACTGCATCATCACCTCTGAGAGCACTTGGAGACTCCTATGGCTAGTTCCCTTATAGCTTAGAAAACTATCAATTATGCTGCATTGCCAGTTCAGAGTAAAAAATCATCAGTTTTAATTCAGAACATTTTCAGTTTTGCTTTAAGCTAAACCATTATGAGTATTTCATCAGCACTTTGCTTATTTTTGGGGAATATATAAAATTCCACTACAAGCTCTATAAAAAATAATAAATACAATGCTCTACTCAAAGGTAACCTAATTAGCCTTCTGATGCTGGACCGGTTCTGAACTTTGACAGTAATCTATGATCACCACTATGTGAACTGGAGCTAAGTTTACTCCACATTGTGATGTAGATGTGAGGTGAGTCACTGTAGTCCTGTTACCAGTCAAGGGGGCTCTGCATTTCGCTGCACTGTCACATCAGCAGAATCCAAAAATAAGGTGGACAGAATGGCAAATGTATAGAAGCTCTGATAAATAAGGAAAGGCATAAGGAACGTTGACAAGGCAGAAGAAGACACAGGCGGACAGACAACCCCAGCTCCTGCAGGAACACCACAGAAAAGGACGAGTAGAAGTGTTTCCATTTGTTAAACTGGAAGGCGGCCTGCAACAAAACCAGACATGGAAACCTAAGGATGAAAAACATTTCTAATGCTGTCATTATAAACTGCCCTCCAGGAAGGCCTAAAATACGCTCCAGATCATCCACGTGCATAATATGATGTAGCTCTTGACTGAAAAAATAATTTCTCCCATGAGGCTACTGGAGAAGTACTGGGAGTTAAAATAGCCTACATTAAATTTGTATATAAACTGAACGCTAGCAACAGCTCCAGACGAGCTCCCCTACAAGCCTCCTTTCTTTGCCTTCAGAAAAAGAGAATCGCTACCGTTTTAAAACCATCTAAAAGCTGTCAAAAGGAGCTTTTCTTGTAAGTATTTTATTCAAAGAAATAAAGGATACTGCCTTGAAGAAATTGTCAATATTTAAATGCTTAACTGTTTTCCTCTCTTTTTATGTACATTTCAAGATGTTATTTTTTAATGGTGGCTGTTGCTATGCAACAGGGCAGCATTTCTACAATCTATTCATCTGTTGTACAAATGACAGTTTTCAGGACACGTTTAACTCTCAGCCCATTAAGTCAGAGGAGGAGGATGGGAATGGGAGGACGGTAAGCTCCTAGAACACGCATCCCCCAAAGGGGTACAGCAAGAAAGGGTCTTTCACTGATGATACCGTTTTCTTCAACACACTGTTAGGATGGAGTAGCTACCCTGCTTATAAAAAACATGACAAACAGCACAGCTCTAGTTAAATAAGATGATATCTAAATGTAAAATGAAATGTATGATAATTATTTTTCTCCAGAAATGATCAATTCTAACCAGATTCTCTACAATTATACTTATCTAAACTAGAGGGGCTGGTCAGGTAATCACAAATCCAGCTCTAGCATATCGCTCAGTTACAGCTCCCTGGAAGTTACCACCCTTTGGATGTGAGTGCCTATCACAGGCACGCTTTTTAGGCTGCTGCAACGCGAAATGAAGTTAACTCAAATCAACATGAACATAAAATCAATTAAGCTATCACAGAACATGAGATAATCTTCACTTTCCAGTGAAATAAACTAACCTGGTCAGTAACTAAGATTTAGCTGAGGGGGAAGGAATGTAATATTGAGGCACAATAATTCTGTAATGTGTTCAAAGGGGGTAACAAGCACAGCTCTATGCATTAAGGGTTTTCTCCCCACCAGTAGACTGCAGAGCACTGGGGATCTGTAAACTACTTCACAGAAGTGTGTGAAATTTAGCCCTGTCTATTTTTGGTTTGACTCGCATTCACTGTAGAACAATCTTTACTTCCACTAAAAAATATTTATAGGTACACAAAATAATTAGTACAGACCAACAATTACTGTTCTTGTAATATAATTTCAATGGCTAAGAATCTTCTATCTTTTATTTTCCCTTTTAACTCAGGAAGAGAAAGTAAAATCAATTTACAGACGTAAGATGCTTTTCTAAATTTCTGATGTTGCAGAGACGCTGGACTAAAATAAGGTGATGACAGTGGTCAAACCCATCAGCCCGGCGCTTCCTCTGTGCGAGCAGTAAACAAGTGTAAGGATGTGGTTAGAGCTGGCTGACCCACGGCTGAACCCGGGGCTGTGAAGGAGCCGCAAGGTGCCAGATCACTGCACACACACACGTACCCGCGCACACACACACATCTGCGTACATCCACACACGTCCCTGCAGCACTAAAGGTGTCCTAGAGCAATCCGCAACAGTTGCACATCATCATCTAGGGAAATGAAAGCCTGAAACCCCCCTTTGATGGCTAAACGTTTCGCTTTTAAAGAGGCAAAGCTCCTGCTTCCATAAAGCTCACATTCAAATATAAACACAACATAGACAATAGTCTCTAAGGGGCCTGGATTAAAGTCAAATAACGAGCAACACAAAGAACGCTCTACAACATTGCACAATCAGCATATCTCAAACCCCAAAATCAAATAACTCAGCTCAGCGAGACAGGACTCCCGTGTTTCCCAAGGGGCTTGGAAATGTTCTTACATCATTTCTGACAGCTCACTGTGGTCAGAGCCAGCCCTGTTCTATTACCACTTTGGGAAAGAAGTATTTGTACCAGCTGGATGTCTTTAATATTCTAGTTGGAAGCATGACCTCTTCTCTTTAAGGCAGTAAGCTGAGCTTTGTCCTCACTGGTAAGGTTTTTTTAGGAGGTAGGGCACAGGGAATTTGAGTTTGTAGTCAACACAAAGCCAAGCTGCTGAAAGCGGGTGTCAGGATTTCCCATTCCCTCTCCAAACTACCGCAGCCAAGTCTCGCCCAGCCCATGTACTGATGGGACAGACAAGGTGTCTCTGTTTACCACGAGCAAGGAGATTAAAATGACAGATCTAAGACAAACACTAATTTAATCTTCATGTAGCAAATACCTGATTGTCAACTGTTATTGTTGATCCATTCTTTTTAAGGGCACGGAAAGGTGAACTGCGCAGTGTCTTTATAACAACATCTTCCCCTCCCATTAATTTAAGTCTAGTATATTTGAGGTTTTTCTTAAGGCCCAGCACCCAGAATTAAGAGATTATCTAACAATTTCTGCATTCGGTTAAAGCGGTGCGAGCTTGTCCACTCCTCTGATAGGAAGAAAATCTTGAAGGTGTAACTTGGGTGTGCCCAGTGATTCAAAGGGCAAACAGAACGAAAAAATAATTATAATTACTTAAAAGATCATGCTTGTTTTGCGTCATAGCTCCTGATTTGTTAACAAAGGCCTAGCTATACAGGAGACATTTGCTGCACAGTGATGCTTCTAAGAAACACTGAAATGAGATTTTGCTCAGTGCCTGAAGTTTTCACTGTCTGATACAAGTTGGCACTGACAGAAATGTAGTGAGCAGTTTCAGTCCAGGACTTACTGGGAAAGAGGATGTATCTAAAAGACAAACACTACCAGTTGATACAAACTGGTGCAAGTTGGGACCTGTGCTGCCCAGGAGAAGGACCAGTGAGTGAATGAGAAGTCAGGCTGGAACTCCATTTGCACCTATTTTAAATGGCTGTTTCATGTAGATAAGGGATGAAATACATTAGCCAGGTCATACCAACTGCACCTCACCTTTATAGAGACTCTTTCTAACCTGTGGCTAAAAATATGTCATACTACAGGCTAATCACAGCCCAGGATCTTTCCAGGCATCATTTTTATACCACCTCAAAATACTACATATACCACCTCAATAATTTTAAGTTGTTTAAGTGTACTCAGAGGTACGAGTGCCACTGATTATGTACCGAGAACCAGATTTATCTCCTAGTCCCATACGTGAAGACAAACTGATTTCAGCAGAGCTGCATTTGTGCTTTCAAACACTGTTTTCGTGCTGCAAGTGGCGCACTGACACATTTGCTCAGACAACAGAAATCCCTATGTTAGTCAAAACAAGTAAGCTCTGCAGCCTGTATTCAATAAATTGTAATTAAGAAGGTGGCAACATAAGGGTAGCTGTCCACAAAATCCTTTTGTAATTACGCATAGTTTATGGCTAAGCTAATAGGATGAACAATTTAAATTAGTTACAAACTCTGCCAAGGTACCCATCTATTCCCAAGTCTATTAATTAGAATCAATTTAATCCCCACTGGGATAAAGGTCAAACAACATGTATTTGACCCTTTTCTGCTGGCGTCAGTGTTATCAGCCAATGGATCTGGCAGTGCCTGGGTCTGACTTGTTCGACTCTTCAGCATGTTGACACAATGCTTTGAAGAACAGAGCCTGGGCCCAGCTAAAAAGATCTCTCTAATAATTTCTGCTTTATATTCCTGATAAGCCCACAGGTTTGAAAATTCCAGAGCTTGTTCTCTCTCGGTGGTCAGCTCTTCGGCTGTTGTTCTCTGTCTTTAAGATTTTTCCTTTTGTCTCCCTTTTCTACACAGGACCTTAAAGCAGCAATGGTATTAGACTTGTGTCTTCAGTTCACTGCAGAAATCAAAGTGAAAAATGAACATTAACAACTGACGGACATTTGTTAATGGATTTTAAAACAAACACTCAAAATCAATAATCATTAGCTGACATTTCCAAACTGTCCAGAAGGAAAGATACAGAATTTCTACACCCTTGGCCAATTTCGTGGGAAGGAAATAAACAGAACTGTTGTCTTTTTTTCTTCTCCCCATAGTTCCTGTAGAATCCTGTAAAAACTACCTGTGTATG
>KZ507316.1:14328-26459 GCA_002844005.1 Limosa lapponica baueri
GAATCAGGAACTGACCTGAAGTAATAGGAAAAGGCCATAAGAACAAAAGTCATTGTGCCAGTGCTTAATGATATTTCTAGACCATGTAGCAATAAACGTCCCAACTACCAGGGAACGCAGGGACCAAAGAAACTGTGATGCTATTTATAACCTCACAAAATGAGAAGAATTACTCAGCTCACAAAACATGGCATTCCCTACAGGGCATTGCTTGTTTTGGATTATTGTCTAAGAGAAGAGATGGGGATCGCTGCCGTTGGGTCGTTTGCTGTTCAAGCTGTGCTACCTACCTTCAGAATCTTCTTAAAATTCTTGCTGTGTTTGACATTTATTTTGAACCTCCAGCTCCAAGAATGGTGACAGTATGGAAATATCAAACAACAACTGTTTTTCAGGCATTTCCCACATGCCTCGCAGAAGGCATTTTGTAGGAAGCATATATTTTCTATCCCTTGGACCCACAAAGTTCACAAGTCTAAAAATCCTTAGGAGACCTTTTTCTTGTGTAAAAACCTCATAATTTGTGATATTGTCTCATGTTTTTGGGGTGGTCTTCTTTCTGATTTTGGTTATCAATACTGGGAACAGCTGCAGGGTTTAATTCTCAGTCTCAAGATCAGCCAAAATAAACCTTCTGAGAAGGGAAAACCAGTTGTTTGACTTGTTCAGCTCAATAAAAGCAAAGTCATCAGCTTCTCTGTTAACTTTTAACAGAAACATCCATCTGTGAACAATATGAGAAACAGTCAGGGAGGAAAAAAAGCCACATGGATCTTTTTCATCTGGATCCCCAGGCACGCTATCTTAGTTACTGTGCTGGGCTGCTAACACTTACACAATAAATAATGCTCCAAATTTATCCCAGGTGTAATTCAACGGAGTTACTAGAGGAATGAATTGCTCTGTTCAGATGTGATTACCCCCATTTATTATAAACTCTTTTGATAACTTGTTATAAATCTTGAGTATTTCTAGCTTCCATGCCAGCGCTACAGGCAACACGCTCCATGCGACTGTAGCGGAGGTAGCAGTTTGGCTGACAGAGAAAGGGACATTTAGGCACAGATGCACTTTGCTGCTATCTGAGGGAAGATGAAGATTGCACTCAGAAAAGAGGTCATTTTAGAGCATTTGTAAGAAATTTATAGTTTAACGTATTTGTTTAGCGTGCAATTGTTGGGAGGCCTCCGGAGGCGTCTGGATATACCAACCTATCCTGCTTTTTCACATAAGTAAGCAAACAGAATGTCTGCAGTGAAAAATCTTAGTTCTGACTGATGTGATGACCTTGGTGTATAGATGTGATGTATGCATCCCTCCTCCTCTCACCCTGCAAAGCTGGAGAAGCTCTCACATAGCAAATGCCACCATGGAGCATTCAATCCCATCACAGGCTGTCATCCACTCCGCTGTAGCCCATACAGGAGAGCACCCTCTCCTGTGCCTCCTGTGCAGGACAAGTGATCCTCCAGTTTCCAAGGGGTGGCTGTTTTCCAAGTTGCTTATCTTCACATATAGTCCCCAAAGAGCAAAGAGACTCTGGCAACACAGAAGGAGTCAGCAAGAAAAGAAGTGTAGAAGAAACCTACAAATATGTAATGGGGGAATGGGGGAACGTATAATGGGGGAAGAGAGAAGAGCATCAGAGTGAACCCGGTTCGGTACTGCCATAAGTCGCTCCATGTCATCACCACCCTGCCCAGATTGGGACAAGTGATCTCTCCTGGGACACCATGGGGATAGATTACCAGACCAGCAAGGGACAGCCTGCAACGGCGAGCAGGGACCCCTGGGTGTTATGTGAGACCTTGCAGGGCATTTCACCCCAGTATGTGTGGTACAAGCACAGGTACATCTGTACACCCACATCTACCAAGGGAAAGGGGTGCCAGAGGGGACCCACAACCCCAGTATTACCCAGCTATATTATTGACATCTATCTCTTGAATTAATTTATATTGAACCTGAATGTACTGTTCAGCAATTGTCAGTTAATTACATGTCATTATTAATATATTGCTTTGAACATGATTTGGGTTTACAGCAAATTAATCTACTCCTTGTAAAAACCAGTAGTATTACTTTTATATGACACTAGTAAAATATCTCATCATATTTAATAGTGACTCAGACCCTTATTTCCACTGATCCTTTGTTAGATCTCATAGGGAACATAAAATACAGTGTAATAGCACTGCAGTGTAATAGCATCATCCTTACCCCTTCACTACTAACAAAACAGTACTGCAACAATTCAGTTTTGAAACTTGTAGCTCATTTATCCATTTACTAATGCACCTCAAAATCAATTTACAGTTAACTACCAGGTGGATCTGGAGAAAATACAGACCTAATATGGCAAGCCATTGTATTACACCCATTATGTTTTCTTCTTCTTCAACAAATTAAATCCAGTGCTAAACTTAACTATTGCAAGCAGAAGCTTTCCACCTTCCTATTCATACTCATTAAGCACAGCAATCTTGCAAATGGATATGGTGAGAACAAATCCCTTGAGCCTTGTTTATTTTGCCTGGTAATTGATGAGTAACCTTGGGGTACAGATGTGCATCACCCTGATGGAGGCTGAGCACAAACATTTATTGTGTTATTTTGTAGGTGATGGGTTTCCTTTCTGAGAGACTCCAAAGCTGTTTCCTCTTGCAAGCACGATAACATGAGGCACAGGGTGACAACCATTTCATATTTGCTGCAGAAAAGGTTAACAATCTAGTTAGCGAGATGACTTCCAATCTAACCACTCCTGTTTGGGCACAACAGAAGGAAAACCTGCATGTGTCTTGATAATTTATGTAATTGAACTACACTGAAACAAATAAAAAATCAGGACTTTTTTTTTCCGATTATTGATTTTTACACTGTTTTGTGTTGTCTTTCACAGCAGCCAGTTTTGCTCCAAGCACTACCTCACCTAAAATCCAAAAAGTGAAGAAAACATCCCCTTTTTCTGTAATTTGCCAGTCAGTGGCTTCCTGAGCCAGACATCAAATTACTTTGTGTAGTTGTCTATGGACCTTTTTTCCCTAGAAGTAACTGCTTTTTGATATTTGTTGTTAGAGTGGTGCATGCTTTGTGGCCGATATCCTGAGACTGAAACGTCATCAAGCAGTGCTACTTGCCGTAGAGGTGATAATTATCGTACAGCCCAATCCAGACACATGTAAGGATCTGCTCAAGTCTAAAGTATCTCTGAATACAGAGTTTAACAAAGATTTAATTTTGCAGTTCTGCCATACTGGTCTGTTTTCTTAAGTGACAGAGCAAAGCTTTTTAGACTCAGAGGATGAGGTCATTACCTACTCCAGCTATGAGTGACTACAGTCATTCATGCACATCTACAGGTTTTTGGGCATTCGCCACCTGAATTTAAGAAAAGAACTGCAAAGGTCACCTTCCCACAATCACATGCTTTAGCAGATATTGCATCAGCAATTACTAATTCTACAGAAAATAGGACGTTTCAGGAACAAAGCAGATTCAAGAACACCATGAAGACACTAAGACACCTGATGGGAACGTGGTTATCATTCATTCTCCCTCCACTAGAGCAGACGATAGCAGAGGTGTACTCCTGTGGAGGCATGAGATCAGTGGGAGGAATGGCTACCATGAAAAGATACGCCACACAGAGAGAAGTCACAACCATCTTTCTTTCCTTGGCAAGTGGAAACACACCATTAACTACTCAAGGGCACAAAGAAATAGGAGACTGCAGTGGCCTGAAGAACAAAACTTTGCATCCAAAGTCACCTGCCTAATACTGGGTACATGTGTGATAAATAGGCCCAGATCCATAAGTGTATAGATTGACTCCTTGTTACCCTACCACATGAGCAAAGGCAGAATGGGAGGTGTTGACCATGTCAAAACAAACAGGCTCATCTCCTTCTGCAGTCAACGAGAAGAATGAAGTGGCCCCTTTCACAAGTAATTCAGAGCAGTAAACTCCTGTCTAGATGAGATCCTCACATCTTGAATGATGCTGAATGCATCTCCTGCTGATTGTGCCCGTTCCTCTTGATGATCAACCTTATAGGGACCTTGGACTAACAGATATCAGTTTTGATACCTTTGCCCACATGCTGACATCTACAAAGTAAATATCCTTATTTGATCTAATTGTCCAGGATCTAAACATAATGGAGGCTCACTTTGAACCCAATGGATAGTATAACCACCTTGAGCCCTTTTCCTATCACTGTAACAGTCAGCTAAAATAGATAAAATTGCCTATCACTTTCCATCATGCTTAAACAGCGTCCAAGATGGCTGTTCCAGATGCAGAAATCTATATTGCAGACATACCAAAACAGAAGGATGGTATCCTGTTCCTAAGTAAGGTAAGATGAATCTCATCAATATGAGCCTGTGTTCAGTTAATTTAATATTCTGCCTTTGGCAGTAGTTAATCTCTGAAGTGCAAAGAATGTCCAAATTCAGTTGGGCTACATGTGATCATTAATGATTTTAGACACCTTTCCAATTGATGAACCATTCACAGGAAGCTCTGACTTTTCATCGAACATACTTATGCATTGTAAAAATCCACAAAATATTTTCCAGCAACAACTGTATGATTTGCAAAGTATCCATTTTAGTTTAAATCCTGATGAAGACACTGAAGAATATCCACTTAATTAAATAGGCTTTGCCTCTTGACCAAGGAGATTATCAAGATATGATTATCAGGGAGTTGGGAGCTGGGATATTTTTCCCAGCATCTGGGTTTCCTGGTGCCTGCCCTTAATGTTTCCTCTCTGTGTCAGACAGAGGCTGCTGCTGGCTTTGAAGAAATTCAGTACTAATAGCACCGTCTGGCAGGGAGTGACAAGCTCAGAGAATCAAAGACAAGAACATAAATCTAACAACTTCCAGCTCAGACACTATCTCCCCTCTCCCCACAGATAAGGTTGCCAGATTGAAAAGAGGTGGGAAGATTTATTTAGAACAGAAAACAGTGTATGAGGAATGAAGGAATGAGGGTTAATTGCTTATTAATGAACTTGTAAAAGCAGGATATTTCCCTATACCTTAATATGCACAGATCACTTCTAAGTCCCTCTGAATCCTCCTAAGGTGGTTGGTTTTGCTGTATTTTCTCACCCTGGGACAGAGAGATCCCATTGCTGTGACACTTGGCAGGCTAAACAAGGTCACCTTCTCCCTTTCACACAGGGACACTCCAGCCAGGTTCTGCTGGTTTGCCCCATCCTGGTTTCTCTTAGGGACAAATATATCCCTCTCGGGTGTGATAAATGCAATGCAGGAGCACTCCAGGTCCCTGAAACAAAGGATTTGCAAAACTTACACACACCTCCAGGAGCTGCAGGACCAAGGTACATTTCTTGCTCGCTCTCCCTCTGCTTTGTGTCAAGACAGATTCCCCTTTTTACCACTTTCCTTACTGGGAGCTGGGCAGCCCTTGTACAGGAAACCTCACGTACCATCCAAAGTTCCTCTGTCACTCTCAATGTCCTCATACCAAAGTTCCTCTGTCACTCTCAATGTCCTCAGCCTCTTCTGACTGTTCTCTGCTCTCCAGGACTGCTAGGATATTCTCAGGGGAGTGTGACATCCATCTCAGTGTTAATTAATTTATTGGGATCTATTAGATCAGTGCTTCAAGGGATGGGAAAAATTGAAAAGATACATACAAATAACAAGGGACTTAAAAAGTTTACTGGAACCCTCCACTGTTTTCCTTTTCTTCATCCCAGGTGGCTCCGTGTAGACTTTTTTTTTTAGCTATTATGTTAATTATGTCGGAAATCCTTGCTCAAACAGACAAGGTGATCCCAAATGAGCTCTTTACCTGGACTAGTCTAAATTAAAGCATGAAAGTCTTCTTTTGAGATTCAGAGAATTTGTCCCAAAGGTGCTCAGCTATTTCAGCTGACAGAGGATGGCCCCTGTTAATAACTATATCATCATTGATATCTCCTCTCAAAAATTGGGCCCATGCCATTTTTCATACACAGTGGAATTGGCTGGATGAGAGTTTGGGTTGTAGAAGGTGCTTTTACCTAAAGAGAAAGTGAATTTTGTCCTTTCTGATCACTGAAGTAACCACAGCTTCCACCTAATGACTGACTCCCTGTCACAGGGGGAAGAGGAAGATCGGACTACATGACATTGCTGTGCTCAACTTATTAAGTGAACCAAGCAAGAAATAGGCCATGTCAGGAAATACCTGGCTCGAAAGGTCCACAATGTAGAAGTTTGCTTGCCCCTAAAATACATGGCAGCTAACTTTCTTTATATTTTTGAGAAACTGGTGATCTGAAGACCATAACAGATGAAAGTGAACAGTCATAATGGTCATCAGTGCCAGCTTGCAGATCCACACAAAGACTGGGGCAGGACTGGAAACAGCCTATTACAAAACAGGGCTTTTAATCTTGCCCTAGAAGTGTAATTGACTGACTTCCTTTCCAAGTGAAAAAGCATTTACCATTTTCGCCCTGCCACCAAAGCTGCTTCTGCCATCTTGCCTCCCATATCCCATAATTAGAGCAGACACACATAAAGTTTATATTGACATTGAGCACCACTGAGGGGATGGAAACCCCCAGGAAGAAGAACATATATGAACAGGTACGTATCCTAGAGTTTTACAATACCTTGTGTTGCAGCATCCAAAAACCATCACAAAAACATAGATCACTAACTTTAGAGGTAAATGACTACAAGATAACTATGTGGTCCTCTTTCACTAATGTCTCTGAACATAAGAGTTGTATTGAAAAAGTTAAGGGTTATTAAATGGGATGAAGTAAGTAAAAAAGATCAATAGTAGTTACTATTGATGATCATTTGTTGCACTTTCCTAAAGAGGAAGAAATATGGTTTTTTGTTTAATGGCACACACAAATAACACACATACCTTAATCAATGCTTTTTCCCATGCTAAGCTATAAATCTTCTTGTAATTGTTCTTTACAGATACAGAAAAAGTCTTTCCTTTGGCTAATAAACTTACATCAAGAAATGCAGTTACAAAAAAAAAGCAACCAAAAAAATTAAAAACCCCAACCAGCTGTATGAATATAAATTGCTTTTAAGTGCAAATGAATCAGATGATTGACTGAAGATGAAATCTACATATATGTGCTGTGCCTCTAGTTTGTATTTTCTGTCACTTTTGCTCTGAATTTCAAGTTGTAGGACAGTTTCCTTTGTATTCACAGTTCATTGCAGTCCAGTCACGGGTGGGCTTATGGGTGTCTTCTGCTTTTCCTCAGTCACTGCATCCATGTGTCTGAATAGGAAATTGAGGATATTTAGCATGCCTTTTTCTGTGCATATCTATTTCATTATGCCAGACTGGGCAGCTGGTCACTTTGCAAAAAGACCAAAACCAACACATTTTCTTTTATTCTTTTTTGGGCCAGTACCAAGTCATTGATGTTTGCTTATTTTTTTGTTTTAATTATGGGGCAACCCCCTCGCCCCCCATTGTTTTTTGTGCTTAGCATTGAAAGATTTGAGGTTAATTTTATAGTTTGTGTGATTTTTCAAGGATTATGTCTATAAAAATTAGATTTTAGAATTCTAGTGAAAAACAGCCAATTGTAGGGGCTCCATGGCCTCCCAGAGACAGCAATTTGAGTGCCAGAATGCCATGTTCCATGCTGCAGTCTAGCCAAGATAGGAATCTCACTATTTTTATTTTCAGGTTATCACTATAATCATTATATAGCAATAGTAACAGAAAAGGCCTTTACTATAAAATCCTGCACACAGTAGTGATAATAGAATGGTCCTTACTATAAATTCTTGTATGCCATGAGCTAAGCAGCTTAAATGATATTAGTAAAAAAAGAACTGAAAAATATCCACATCATGGGTCAGAATACAAAGCTGGGAAACAGCCTATGGATATAGGATGGAGCCAAGGAGGGGAAGGTGGAAGAACTGTCTGCAAAGAGGTTAAAGGAGAATGGAGACATCCTTGGTATTCGCAGATAGAGCTGTTCTGAAATGAGGGGTGTTCTCCAAAGGTCTTAAATGACTACAAATGATCTTCTGGTTAAGCCAAGGTAGCTGACTGGAATAAATAAATAACATCATATTCCTCTGAGGAAGCCTTTCAATCCATTTCTTGTGTATTAAGCTTCTAGTTTTAGACATGCCTGTGTCCCCCCCTTTTTCCAGCACAGCAGGAACAAACATTTTGCAGCATTCCCTGCATCTTATAACTTGTTTTCCAGAAGTCTCTTTCAATTTTAATAATAATTTGCCTACAACTGACTGACTGGGTCACCTTCCATCCAAAATACCATTTGTCCTAAGTCTTTCTATTTCCATGCTTGCACAATTCAGTGACATTTTGTTCCATCTGTCCATCTGGTTAACACACCTGCCTTCTCTTCCTCCAGGTACAGAAGCTGATGACTATGACAAATAAAAGATTAGGTTGAAAAACAATGCAGTCCTGTTACTCCATCACACATGCTATTTTTAAAGGTAAACGTCAATGAAACTTCCAACTCACTTTTTATTTCAGCAGTAATGGTCCCCTGAAGATTTGCAGGGAGTGAAAGTCAAAAGGAAGATATAGGAAAGCAAGTTTATTGTTTGAGCAGCCTGAAGCATCACAGTCACACATGACCTGCAAGAGAATTGAATCAGTTCTTTCATTTTTAGATTCCATTGCCCAGTGTATTACAGCCTGTTCCAAAACATCTTTCTAGAGAACAAATTTTGCTGATTGTTAAGGAGGGTCAAGATTTTTTCAGCATAAAACAAGCATTCAGTTTTGACTGGAAAAGAAGACAGAGATATAACAAATGTGTGCTATATGGTGTTGGGTTTGTAATTTAAAATAAAGAGGAAAGGCATAGCTTCCAAACTGCACTGCAAGAAGCTTCATAATATATATACCTTATATACAATATAGAAGTGTGTGGAAGTGTTTGGAAGTACAATATGGACTTCATGTCTGTTTCAAAAGAGAGAGAGAGAAGAGGGAGAACAAGAGTGATTTAAGTTGTGGTTTTCTGTGGTAGCATTTCATAGTAGATTATTTTACTAGTCCGTGGCCTCAAGATCCATGGACCTTTACTTCCCCAAACTTTACTAAGTAGAGATGACAGATATGCTCCTCCCAGTGCCAACACTTTGCCTGAGCATCCCTGAAGTTAGTGAAAACATCAATATGCACAAAGGAAACCATGAAAAGTGTCTTACACACAAAAGTATCTATGACGTGGTCATCCCCTTCTTATTTAGCTTTTTGTTTAATTACAATTATTTTTCATATGAGCTGAGACAGTTCGGAAAAAAACGCCTGCAGGAGACTTCTGCGATTCTAGTTGAGTTCACTAAACTGGTCAATGACTGACCAACCTCTTTGACTGAATTGGGTATCGGATACAGACTCTCAGACTAGGTAGAAACAACGCCAAGCAACCCAAGTAGTTCCCAAGGAGCAGTTGGGTTGGCTGCAGAGTTGTTTGGAAGGAACAGATGTCATTTTGCATAAGCCTTATGAAACCTGGATAAAAAAGGAAGGAAAGTATTAAAAATTATTCTTACTATAAGATGCTTATGGACTTGCCTGTTGTTATGGTTTGAGAAAACCCATAACAACCTATTGTCATTTAGACAATTATTTTATCACCCGATGACCCCTCCTCACCCAGAAAGAGGAATCAGGGAACACAAAGAAACACAAGGGTTGAAATATAAATAGATTTAATAGACTAAGGCTAAATAATTAACAATAATACTAAAGAACCAGTATTAATCCTGATACTGATATAAGCTATGCAAGAGTTATACTCGGCCAATTCTATCAGCAGGAAGCCATGCACTCCCAGCAGGGACAGCAAATGGCGGACACTGCGAGCGCAATGGCTTCAGGAGGAAGGGAAGGCCTCAGGGCTCCGGCACCGGGGCAAGGAGCTGTCTGGACCCCCACCATCAAGGGAGAGAGAGAGCTATGCAGCAAACTTTTCTAATTTATATCGAATGTGACATTCATGGTATGAAATAATCCTGTTGGCCGGCCTGGGTCAAATGCCCAGGCCTTGCTCCTCCTCATCCCTGCACCTGGCAAGACTCCAAAACACTAACCTTGAATCCCACAGGGCCTGGCTGGCTATAAAGTAAATATTTTCACAAATTCAGACACTAGAGTCTTCTAAAAGTGCAATTTTCCCCAGCATTAGAAGAAAAGTTAGTCCTGTGTCTCTCAACTCAGGACACCTGTCCGTTAAAAGTCTGCCTCAAGTTTCCCTCAGTAGATGAGCTTGGAGTTCAGGAGATGTGGATTCCTCTGATCTCATTTGGGTATCTAAAGGCTTGTTGTCTAGATTGAGGATTTAGATCCTGCTGCTCTTAATGAAAATGAAGAAGTAGAGGGCAATTTTTCCTACCCTGAAGTACATGCATACAAGATTAATTGCTCTCTGGCACCCAGCAAGCCAATCTTTCTGAAGGATCTCCAGCGAGAGATTGCACCTGCCTAAGCAGCTGGTACCGAAGCATGTCAGACAGGATTTCCCTCCAGAAGCCTTCAAAGGCAGCTCCTGTGAGACACTGGCTACACAAGAAACAGAAATATTTACTTCCAGCAGAACTGTTTCACCATTAGTCTAAAATTTAGGTTCAGTTCTGCTCTTCAGGAATCGAGTGAGGAATCCAACTTAAGACAATTAACAAGACCTATGTTCATTTCGTAGTTGGAAGGGGAGGACTATTTCACAGCAACACACAGGAAGGAATGCCAGATAGGTGGAAACATCTCTGTGGCAAAGTCATTTTGAAATTAAATACTCAAGTTAATTCTGGAAGGTACCTCCCAACTATTTACACTGGGATAGGAGTATATCCAGGTTCACAGGAAATTAGAGAACCTAAGCCTCATGGCAGCACATATGGGGCTGATAAATTAAAGGAACCAACTTGGCACTTTCTGCAGTTGGTTAACAGGAGGGGCTGGAACCCTGATTCCATGGTGAGGGGCTGCACCTCACAGAACCAACAGTAACTGGTGAGCTGTCTAAGGAAGACAGGAAGAAATGGACAGGCCTGGGATAAGAAAATACTATTTCAATATTATCAAGTCGACACTGGTACTCCAGTGATTCCTCCACTCAACAGCCTGCAGTGTGGGTGGCTGCTGTCCCATGGATGGGATCATCACGCACACTCTGCTCCGTGTGCAGCTTAATAACACTCCGCAGTGCAAATCTGAGTGATGAAACAAGTGTTTGCTGGTCTCTGCTCAGAGGCAGCTTGTCCCTGGAGCCAAATTCTGCTCACACATAAGTCAACCATAAAGATTATCCACACTACTCTGGGAACAAGATCAGGCCTTTTCTATTATGCACTTAATGCTCCTCCAATTGTTGCTTATGAAAGATGATAACATGCACCAGCAAGAGAGCACTTTATCAA
Source organism: Limosa lapponica baueri (assembly GCA_002844005.1). Lineage (NCBI taxonomy): Eukaryota > Metazoa > Chordata > Aves > Charadriiformes > Scolopacidae > Limosa > Limosa lapponica. Next base: position 25,753 of record KZ507316.1, read on the forward strand.
GGGTAAGGAATAGCACCAAGTTAAAGAAAAAAGTTGTTGAATTGAGCATTCCTTTGTCCCAAAGCTGTAAAATTCATCTGTAAGGACCATATTCAGCAATTGCTTTGCAATTACTGCAAGCTCTGAGGAGACAAATCTTTGTCCTTAGCTTTTGTCATTGCAATAGTCACAGAAGCTTAGAAATATAAGCTGGAAAAGACCTCAATAGGTGATCTAATACATGGCCCAGAGTCTTTGTTATTCAAACAAATAAAGGGTAATTTCTCCAGTACAGGTGTTCTACAATTACTCTACTGCAATTACCATTACAAAAAAGCACTTTACCAGCATGGCAGTAATTAACAAATCAAAGGCTGTGCTATTCTCTGAGCTCCTTTAAGATTTACAGCAAAATATATCCCTATCTTCATTTTGCACCATGAAGTACAGTGAAATTGTTATAACACATTGCAGTAAATCTCAGAGAGTCTTTCCATAAATCAGGTGAGAACTTTCCTTGCCCTTCCAGGGCTGTGGTTAGATGTCGTGCTGGCAAGGGTCCGATGCAGGTGATATCAATAAGCGTTACCTTTGCACTGTCCATATTCAGAAAAAGGCAGAGTCATAACCCAGACTTGTCGTCTAGGCAGGAGGTGGCATGGGGCTTCTCTAACAGCAACCAAGACATGCATATATGATCACATTAGTTCTCACGCTAAAGTTGAAAA
>KZ507316.1:26571-37399 GCA_002844005.1 Limosa lapponica baueri
AAAGGGATTTTAAGGTATTACCAGTGAAGACAATTGTCTCTCCACCCCTAGACAGACAGCAAAGGACACACAATTTCTACAGCAAGTACCCCAGGGCAGCACACAAACTCCAGCAAAACTGCGGGTTCAGGGTGATTTTTTTGCTTGTGCGTTTGTTGGGGTTTTTTTGTTTTGTTTGGGTTTGGTGGGTTTTTTTAATGATTTAACCAAAATTATCACTTGCATGGCTGAGTGACGCCTTGCTTCTTATGCCATGTCACCTCTGAGGCAGGCATTGCAATCAGGTTTTATCTGATAACATCAGGGCAGATGAGCCAGCTGACTGTACATACAGCAAAGGAAAGCTGCTAATAAAGATGCCTGACCTTGGGGACAAAGTTGCTGAGACTCACAGTGGAGGGCGAAGCAGCATGTGCACAGACAGTTAAGGTCCATCATGTGATAAGCTAGGTGTGACAGCAGACTAACAGAAAAATTAATTAGCAGCAGCTGAATTCTTATATGTGACCCAGTTTCAGGAAGAAGAGTGAAAATGTTTTCTTTAAATGGCTGTCAACATCATCAGCTTCCTCAACACTTCTGAATCTTTTGTAAAAATGAGACAGCTGACATAGGGGATGGTAACATGCACTCAGTTGTCTGTCAGCTTGGATTCAAAATACTGCAGGTTACACCCCAATGCCCCACATTTTATAAGCACTAGGAAATATGTATTTTCTGGTGGAAAGGTCATTTTTAAAAGAAGTGTGATAAATATGAAGAGGATCTGCCCTCCAGAATTATCCACAGTGGACTTCCATAATGCAAGACTTCATTTCATCAAGGTCTCCTGCCTCCCAGTACAACCTAGTCCATCAAAGTGTCTCCTCCAGATCATCAAATCAAGACAAGTAAATATCAAAAATGATTTACATAAGAATTTTTAAAGCTCATAATTTCTTTCACACTAAGAAGGAAAATACATTTTAGAAATTAAAGACATCTAAATGAAGCACAGTTCTCTACATAGTTCACATTTAGGTATGGCCAAAGATCAAACCTTATATTTTGCCAAGGTAAGAGAAATCAGAAAAGCCAAGGAGTAACAGGAGGAATAGAGAAACACAAACCCAATGTAATTCAGTGCTTCATGTCATCCTTGGAACTGGAATTTTGTTGAATGCTGCAACTAGACCTAAAATAGAGCAACATGTCTTGCCTATTTCTTATTTCTTTGCATAAACAAGTGAATTTAAGTGATAAGGAAAGATTCCAGACCTTTAGCACTGCAAGCTGAAATATTCTACTTATCTGGGATTGAATTAAATCTGGGAAAAAGAAATGTGACTGTGAAACTTTCATTCATTGTTGATAAAGCCTTAATTTAATGCAGTTCCATAACACAAGAAAAATTTTCTGAGCTCTTATTTATTTGCTAAAGGATCAGTAGCTGTTCTGTCGTTCTTATATGAGCAGCTTCATCCAATTTTGAGGGAATAAAGCATACACTTCAAAAAAAAAAAAAGTTGTGTAAAATAAATGTAAAAAACAACCGAAATAAAATGGCAAATAACAAGAGGACATTGTTGATCTGTGGTTGGAGTTTATTCACTTGTATCCTGTGGACACAAACTGGAAGCCTGGGACTGCATATTATAAGACCCAACCAGGGAAGAATAATTGTCTTTTGCATAAACTATTGATCCTTCACTATGTGGAATGATTTTGCGGCAGACAAAAGAGAGGCTTTTTGCACTATTTCATGAAGAAAAACAGGAATCTGCACTTGCAGATATTCCGGTTCAGTGACCCACGTACAAAAAATTCAGAGACTTCACACTCCTTGCCACACTACCTGGTCCCAAGCATGGACCTGAGCTTTCCCTCAACACTGAAAGACCCCGTGAAAATTATGAGCTTTCCTTCCTTTATTCCTAGCAAAAGTTACATTTCACTTAAGAGAAACCTTTCCAGGTGAAAGTTTTGCCAAGCTGAGTACCTTTCTGCACATTACTTACTAAATTTTGGTGTTGGTGTACATTTAAGGACGCTTTTCAATAACAAAGCTCTTGAAAAAAAAATAAAAATCCTATCCAGTTCTGTATGCCGTAATCAACAGTTTAATTTCCCACAAGATTGATATACACCAGTATTTCTACAGTGCTTAGCAGTACCAAGACAGCCTGAAAATTCTCACAAACACCTTACAGCCAATTCAGCTCGGTGCTGAGAGGGTACCTTCCCCCTAACCCAATCTGTAAAAACCAGCCAGAGCAACCTCAACCTTTGCCACTTATCTACCTTCATCTCTTTCAGTTTTCACAGCTGAATTTTATTGCCAGATCCAGTCACAAACAGCTAGACCATAACATCCCTGTTTGCCTCTGCAAATTTAATAGTTCAGCACCTTTCTCCCATGCTGTACCTTATGCCTTCAGGCACGGTGATCATCCTCAATGTTCCCTCTGAGCAGGACTGGGCTGGTTCACTCCGTGTGGTGGTAGTTTGTCTTTTAACAAGATGCCTACCAAAACCACTGCTGGGAGAGGCTGGAGTGAACTGGTTGGAGGTTTTTAGCCTAAAGAAAGTTAAAAAGGGCTCTCGCTGCTTTCTTCCACTACAGAAAGGGTGCCCAATTCTTCTCATAAGTGGACAGTATAAAGGAAAGAAGAAACAGACACAAGTTCCAGCAGGAGAATTTCTGACTTTATAAGAGGAAAATAAATTCCAAGTGATTAAGCTCCAGGACAAGTACCCAAAGAGATTGTAAATCTCGGTCCTTGGAGATTTTCAAAACTTGAAAGCAAGCAAATACTTGAGCAAGCTGGTCTAACTTTGAAGTTAAACCTGCTCTGAGCAGAAGGTTGAACTTGAGACCAGCAGAGCTCCCTTCTAGACTGAGTTACTCTGTGGACTTATTAATTATTCTCTTCCATATCCCAGAATTTAATGAAAACCCTGAATAGTGGCCCTACTCAGAGAGAGGTGCATTTAGCTTTCAGTCAAGGTCATAAAAAACCAGAAACACTCATAGGATGCTGCTTGTGTCCTGCAACTTCAACAAGAAAAGCTCTTTATGATCACTCCACCTAAGTCCTATCACTTCCATACCACGAAGGACAGTACAAGCCATAACAGTAAGGTCCGGATACAATTGCAACCCCCTTGTGGCACTTTTTTAAAGAGATGAAATATAAGCATATTACTCTTAACTAATGCCAACACTGCCATCCATACAGATGAGGCTGCTCAAGGAAAGTGCGACATTTTTTAATGTATTTCAATATTTCCCTGGCACACCCTCCCAGCACCAAACCATTTGCAACTCAGGCTCTTTCCTAAGACAAAGGTTACTTATTTTTATTTCATACCTCTCAGTAGAATAAGTTTTGATCAGTTGTCTGGAAATTTTTTAAGCTCATGGACATTTTACTATGCACAGTGTCTTGTGTTAAATCAGCCAGCGAAAGACACTGGATAAATAAAACATAGACTAACATATCACATCACAGAAATAGGTCTTGGGTTTGCTGAGCATTACTGGGAAAGAATTCCCATCCACAGGAGGCACAACAGCCCCATCAATACTTGAACAAAAGCAGTTAGACTTTTGATTAACTCACACGTTTTTTCAAAGTTCAGTTAAAAAAAAAGAAAAAAAGCCAATTAATTTCATTTCACCCAGAAGAAAGTGAAATATAAACCATGAAAATTAACACTGTAATAAAACTGTTCCAGTTTTCTAACCACTCTGGCACAGCTGTGTCTGTCTGGAAAATGTCAGATTGGTCTGAAAACCCCAGGCAGGATGAGTGCTTAGCTTGTCTTGATCCACATGACTGCACAGTAAGTTTCATAACGCAGGCTGAAAATCTTGAACACAACCTGGAAAAAAATGGATCTGGAAGACCCAGAGCAAGTAACATTGACCATTTCTTAATCCCAGCCCACATTTTCTGCTACTTCCTGCTACTTCTTCTATGATTATTTTTTTTAGATACTGTCTTTCTTTATTGACAGCTCAGATTTTCATATCAGTTTGGAGGGAAATTGATAGCACAAAGCTCTCAGGAGGCCCTGAGTTGTGCATGTACACTGCATTTCCAGCACATCACAGGAAAGGAATGGGGCGAGGGTGAAGCCCCAAGCAGAAGCATGGTGGTCAATCTAATTTCTTGAAGGCTGAGTGCCTCAGAAAATCCAGCTCAGAGTGATATCCAGGCAGTAAATGGGGAACTACTAATGGCAAAAGGGTTTTTTAACCTGGTCTTTCTACCTACCCTGTATTCAATAATGCAGGACAGCACCTTGCTCCTCTCAGATGACCAGCCAGGAGCTCTTCCCTGGAGGTCCACTTAGGGGCCCTTTCTTGAAACAAGATGCAGTGATTGTCCTAAAATGTCTTTTGCACTTTCTCACTCCTCCTAGCACATCACTTCCAGTTTCACCATCACCTCCTCCACAAGTTTATGCAACTACTGCAAGCATCTGCTACATCTCTGCCTCCCTCTGTTGTGCCAACACATTAGTCTGGCAGCCCAATACTGTCGATACCATCTCCAGCTCAGTATCATCACCCAGAACACACTATCTGGTCTGATTGGCTCTGCTGGCTGGAAGACACGGCTGTAAAGTATTCTTTGATGATTGCCAAAGCTTCCCATCACCTTGATACACATTTCACTGCTACTACAGGCAAGTCATTTTGGGTACCACACTGGCCAACAGCATCTATGGGTTAAACAAGGCATAACAATTCAGGAGTCAGCTGTTGCCTTTGGTCTAGCACATCTTTTCTCCCTCTTCAGCAGCAGACATTCCTGATTTTGTCTCAGACATCATTCTGAATATTTTGAAATATTTGCAAGGACTGCTTCTTATTAGAACTCAGCTGCTGTCATAGTATCTTTTGAAATTTTATTTCCTTTTTAGGTTTTCTATTTTCTGGTGTTATCTTTCGAGGATTTGATCTCATTTCTGCTGGATTTTCTTTCTTGTCAGTGTTTAGTTCTGATTGATTAGCCAAGTCAGACATTGAAAGCCATCAAAACTGAGGACTCTTTAAAATAAAATAATGAGATAATATTGATTGGAAATATCCAAAATCAGAAAAGACTGGACTGTTAAAAAATTGAGTGTAACAAAACTGTCAAGTAAAAATATGTTTCTACCAATTTGAAATTAATTACAAAGCTGCACCTTCTCTTTGGAAACTGCCAGTCATTTTCACAATGTGAAACAGCACATAGGCACTTCCCAACAAATGAGAAGCATTTTTTTCTTTCACAGTTTTTTTAGTCAGAAATGGATTTCATACATGCTCAGGTGCAATTCGACAAATATGCTATTGCAGCAGTCAGCTGCTGAACAGCAGTGAGGTGTAATGGGAGGTATTCTCCATTTATTTACACCACCTAAGATTTTTCAAGGGATTTTTCTAAATACAGATTTTTACCAAGCATTAACACACACTTAATCCTGCTGAAGTCAGCAGAACATGTTTTGCCGTAAATAAAGCAAGGATTGTGAAGCAACAGAACCCTGCAGAATGAGGAAATTAAGATTTCAATTTGGTGGGTGTTTTCAAGAAAAACAAAAGCAGACATATGAAAAATATCACTCTGGACCTGAGCACATGGTTGTGTGTTCCCACATATATGGGTTATTTAGTCCATCCTGCACTGTCATTAGTGCATTGGTAAAAAATTCTCCCCTCACTGACATAGCAAGACTATCATAACTTCACAGGTGTAATTGTTGCTAGAGTCTTTCACCTGGGTTAGCCAAAAAGTTTATAAAATCCTAAAAATCCCCTTGCATCCTTTAGCTGAACGCAATGAAATAGTCCAGCCTGTTGCATGTGGCCCAACCATGTTGTACCCTAATTGCAGTCTTAGGAGAGGATGCGAATAATGCTGCCAGGGCTTAGGCTTTTTCAGTATAAGTAAAAGGCACCCTGAAATTATAGATTTTGTTACATTAATGTCCTCAAGTATTGCAGAAAGATCGATTTGTTGTAGCACAAACGCCATATTAGTGAGCCTCTGACAGAGAAACCATTGATGCTCTGAGTGTGTCCTGCTACACATGGAGTAGGAGAAGTCAGTGTGGCTGGAGGCGGGGTGGGCAGGACCCAGCAAAGCAACAAAAAGATCCTTCAGGGAACTTGGGAACCTGAGATTAAATGTGGGTGGCAGGAGAAGTGAGCAAGGTGATAACCAGGAGGAATTCTCTCCGGGCACTGTAAGTTAAACAGCATGAATGAGCCTGCACTGAATAAGTGTGAATGGTGTTTTGTATTTTCCTAAAATCACCCTGCTTTTTCACTGTAAGTGAACAGGTAGGAGGATGATTATACTGAGGCAAATATGCACACAGGAAATAGGGTATTTCAAGCACAGCACAGATCTATGCGCAAGAATGACTGATAATTTATGGATTTTCATTTTTAATTAGAATTAAGTAATGCTGATGCTTTTGAAGATGCTAGCAGCAGGGCAAAGCCAGAGGCATCCTTCTACATTAAATGGAGGATTTCCTCCTGGAAGCAGGAATCAACGAAGGCAAAAACATCACGAAAACTGAAGCTGGAAGCACCGCACGCTCAACTCATAAAGCTCCAACTTCAAGGACTGCTGAGCCTCCTAGCACCTCACAGGATCATGCCCTCCGTGTTTGCCTGGAGGCTGCAACACCTGCAGGGTTCACAAAAAAGAGAAAATTTTACACTTGGCTACACTTCTGGGAAAAAAAGAAGGGTCTATGAGCACTTCAAGCAGGAGGTAAAAAATATAACGGTGGTCTTGCTTTCAGTTTGCGGTGGCTGATGTTGGGCATCTGTGAACAGCAAACATGATTGTCTCTCAAGATAATCTGCAGGGACTGCTACCCCATTGCAAGGCTGTCTTCTGTGCAGATTCACCCCAGCTCCATGACTGCCTCCATTCACACATCCTTCTGTTTCAAACAGATTTGATGTTTGAACAGTCACCTCCTTGCTCTTGCCCACCAGTGCAGGTTTCTTTCTGCCACTGAGGCATCTACTGATTTCACTATACTGTTCTCACTTTTCTCTCTGGAAAAATAATACCTGCCCTGGAGTAGTTTTTCTGTTATGTGAACATATGTAAAACCTTGATTTCTGAACAAAACTAGGGGAGCTTTTGAGTCTGATGTCCACAGATGAATGTGTTAAGATTGTTGTTTCTTGATTTCCCTTTGTGTATCTACTTTCTTAGGGAATAAGTACACTCCCTATTCAGTGTTTCTCCTTTGTTTTCCCTTTGCATTTATTTATTAAGAGCCAAAACCAACAAGGTCCTACTGTATCAGAGTGTCATCACTGTTGACTGTAAGGAACAGAAGTGCTTTTGGGGATGATGTTATTACACCTTCTGAAGGAACAATCCTTCCATATGACATATTTTCTCTCTTTTTTCTGAAATGCCTCGTGAACTAATAAAGGATTTGTGATTTTACTAAATATACATATAATAACATGCATGGGTCCAAAAGACAGATGTAATTTCAAACACATCAAAGTTTGATTGTTTTAGGGTGCAGGGGGTGGATGACTTTTGGAAACAGGAGACAGTGAACATTTACTGGAGAGAAGGGTTTAACCAAGAGGGTCCTCACCTACAGTATCTGGTTTAATACAAGAGAAAAAGATCAATTTATACACAAGTTGTAATTATGTGGCAAAACTCATTGGCTCTTCTGCACATCCAGACCCACCATTCACCCAGATCAGGTGCTTTGGGTAGAGCTTAAGGATCCAGAGCTGTACAAAAAAGACACTTCCACAAATGTGTTCTCCCAGGAAAATATCTGAGCTGTTATGAACATCTTTATTAAGATAATTGAAGAGCTAGGATCAAGAGTTTTCATTGTATGATACTCTTAAGGACAGAATCAATTATGATAGTTGAATATGATTCTTGATCAGTGGATATAAGACTATGATTTCTTAATACACAGAGATTCAGAAGAATTAAACACCTCAGCGTAGACTTATAGGACTGTAAACGTGGATGATGTGGGGGAAAGAGAGTGCAACTGTGCTGCCCCCTAAACAAATGTGACAAATGGCAAGGAAGAGAGATATTTGCACAGTCCTACCTCTGCTAATCTTGGTGGCTACCAAAGGTAGATGTGCATGCATGGGAAGTCTGATAGACCTAAACCCAATTTGCATTTTCTCTTCTCAGGGAAGAACCATTACTCTCTTGGGTCAAAGATTCCTCAAAGCTTCCTCAGCTGTGACACAGCTATTCACACCGAGCAGAAGATGCTACTTGGCCCATGACTACATTCTTCCATCTTCACAGGCAAGGTAGACTTGGGAAGCTGAAATCCTGATGCTGTACATGATGAAATAATCTTAGCCATTTCTTGACCATAATAGACTTAAATTTAAGACAGTCACACACCTTTGATTGCAAAATGGATCAATCCATCCAGGAAAATCTGTTATTATACCAGAACAGGTGCAAAAAACCAGTTTTGGACAACCAGTTCCTGTTTGGATGCTTAAATCCTGACATATTTGTCTGTTTGTGATTGTGATACAAAAGACCAACTCCATCCCAGTCTGCAGGAAGTGGAAATCATATCTCAAAAGTGGGTATTTCAACACAAGTTTCAGGCACATGTAACACAGTGAGACATACCAGTCTTGATGTGAGTCCAGGTAAGAGGCTGGAAATTATTTTTTAAACACTTCTTCCATATTAAATTAGAGGGAAGCATTTTAAATCATCACACCCAACATTGTATTGGCGAAATATGCAAAGTGCAGCAATACAAGTGATAAGAGAACACATTCTTTGAATTTATAGTTCATTAAATACTGTAAAGCCCTAGGAAATAATGTATTTCAATTTTTCTTGATGAAGATAAGAGTATTTCCTTCTTAAGTATGGAAAATCATAAAAAGACACATTACTTTAAAAAGTCAGCTATAATCCCTACCTTTGCTAGAAAACAGATCTGAGACCTAAGATACAAGAAAGTGTGCCAGAAAATTTTTATTTAAAATTACTTCTTAATTCATATGATAGCACTTAGCACCTGCTTGGGCTTTGTTCTCAGGGTCAGCAAAACCTCTTTATTCTGACTGACCAAAATATATATGGAGGAAAGGGTCTCTGGCCATGAAATGAATTTCCTTTCAAGTCCGAGAGGTGATTTTAAAGCTCTCTACACCACCCTTGTTCTCACACACAGAGCTGGGGTGAGAAGTCAGAAGACTGCACGCTGAAACAAGGTGTTGTACTTAATTAGAGAGTAGTGCATGGTTTTGTAAGTCCCAGAGCATGAACACTATCATCAATTTTGAGGCACACTGGACTCCACTCATGAGGTCCCATTATTGTGGGAATATGAAAATTAAGCTATCTTTATTCCTTAGGTACTTTCTGTCTCCTATAATGAGGTAATTAAGAATTAGAACACTTTTGCCAAGCAGAAACAGCTAAGGTGAGAAACAGTGGAAAATGAAGTTATCATACAACTGTAGATAGTCTGGTGCAAGACCCCAGACCTCTGGAAGTCTCTAGTCCTAACTCCTGCTCGAAGAAAGACCATCACCAGCTCTGGATCAGGTCAGCTATGGCTTTAGCCAGTTCTTGAAAACTTCCAAGGATGGGGATGTCAACACCTGAGTGATCTGTCCCAGTGCTACTCCGTCCTCTTGGAGAAAGTCTTTTTCCTGATATACAATTTGAACAACCGAAGCCACTGCCAGTGGCTCCTATGTCATGTTAAATCATCTGCCACTACCAGAAAAGATGGATAGATATACCAAGAAGAGTTTAGCTTCATCATATTGGTAAATGTCATTCAATTAGTTGTGGGCTGTTATTAAGGTAACCCTTTGGCCTCTTCTTTACATGCATCATCATTCGCCGTTTTTGAGCTGTTTGTTGTTCAGTCAAATAGTAATTTCCTCTCAGCATCCACCTTCTGAAAAGGAGTGAAGATACAGGTATTAGGCCCTTCTGAAATGATAGTCATTATGATTCCTTTCTAGTTTCAGTTGTTCAGATTCATCACAGCAAAAGCAAAAGAATACACTAGTGCATTAATAATAATGTGTATCTGGTGTTATTTGACAGACTGTATAACTTGGATGCTGAGCAGCAGTACAAAAGCATCTGGACAGGGAATGAAAATGCAAGTACCTCATTGCCTTGATTCATTGCAATGTGAAAAAAAATCCATTTAGTGTGCAGTGAACTTCAATCTCACCTACACTGTAAGGAAAGAAATTGTTGAATGAGAGTTAAAACTCTCACCAGAACAAGGTGTGTTACTGCTGTGCTGTCTCTGTGCAATACAAACAGACCCCTGATGTTCACCCTCCCTCTTCTTACAGGATCCAGCTCTTATAGTAATTACAATGGTCCAATGCCTGGTCTTGTTTCATTTACCACCATAGAGGTAGCCTGTATGGCTTTTGGAATGTCAGTAAGACCTGGATCCATCCCACATAACTTTAGATCACTGAGTTAAAGATGCTGTTTCCTCATCGCTTTGAAATCCCTCTGTCCTCAATGGAGAGAGACACCTTTTCTCACTTTGAAGGTCAGTCATTTGACATAGAGGAAGCCTTTGATGACTGTAACATCATCATGCCCTCAGAAATGCTCCTAACTAGGGTTTTTCTTTTTTAGTACTTTAGAAAAATCTGTTCCTTATTTTTCTCCTGTTCCTCACTCCCATGCCCCTCTCTGAAATGTCAATAATATCACACCGAAAGCTGTGAGACAGTCATATCCTCACAGCGAATGCACATTATGAACAGGGGATGAGATCCTGACTCACATCACTGCATTGCAACTCAGAG
>KZ507316.1:46132-56586 GCA_002844005.1 Limosa lapponica baueri
CTGTCAATATAGACAATTTCCACATAAATATGATTAAAGTTCCTTAAATTATGTTCTTCAAACCCCTTTCCAGCAAACGTTGTTCTAGAATGAAGTCTAATGGTTAAAGAAAAAAACCTAATTTTTGTGGCAACCTCCAGGCAGGCTGTCTCCCCTTATCCCATTCTCTAGCTGCACAATATGGGGGCAAAGACCACTCCAGAGACATCTGGGTCCATGCTTCTGCAACAGGGTTGGGAAAACATGGCATGTACCCATGCCCTACACACTTTTTGTCCATGGTCTTGGTTATGAGCCTGGTGGTAGGTGGCCACTGAGCTCATATGTTGACCAGAAAGATCAGAAGTAGGGCAGCTGCTGGTGGTCAAAGTTGCAGCTCAACCATCCTTCCTTAAGGTATAGTATGTGCACAAGCTCCTGCCCTCAGAAACGTTCTCTCATTTGGCTTAGTTCCACACTTGGTCTCAAGCTTGGGTGTCCTGTGAATGACCAGAGAGGGTGGACTTGAAAAGATGCACTTAACTGTCTGTGATGGCTACTATTCAAAATAAAGCACCTGTCCCAACCCCCATTTTTCACTTTTTCCTTTCTCTTCATGGACTGTCTTCGCCTGAGGGAATATTTCTGACGAGGACATGTTTGTTTGCTGTGCTACCTACTGATCTGTAACAGCAAGTATTTGCTACCTTCCAACCACACAGCTTGTTTTCCAAGGCGTTTGCAATGACAGCCTGCACCCAGCGAGCACGGCCATCGATAGATAAACAAACTTGCAAGTGCAAACGGAGGGCAGGCAGAAGCCATTGTATTTACATAATTAAGTACATCACTTAATGAATTCCCACTAGACCATGGTGTGGCAGGGTGATTATGAACAGGGCTGGGGAATGATGTGCTTCGGACTCCAATGGGGATTCAGCAAAGGGCTGGCAATTAACAGTTGGTAGCTGACTTACTGCCAGCTTGCTTGAAACTGGGTGATGATCTCTGTTTACGTGGAGTTTGGGGTTTTTTACTGATCTTCAGTATGAATGCTCATCCAATCCAACCACAGCTTCTCAAGATTAGTGTCTGAAGGGAATAAAAAAAAATGGGGGGAAAAAAAGATACTATTTCAAAGCAAAGGTCTGAGAACTGGAAGGAATCTGCCTTCTCCCTTTTCTTCAGAAAACCGTGTCAGGCCTGAAGGGTGAGGAGAAGTGTTTTGAAAATGTCATCATAATTCCCACTAATCCCTCAAAAGTCATCAGGCAAAAAGAATAAAGCATTTGTTTCCAAAAATAATAAACCAGGCTATACTTGGGACATTGACATCAATGGGAGCTTTAACATGATTCTTCACATACAGTGGGACTTAAAAATAGAGCAATCTTTTTAGTAGGAAGCAGTGATTTCTTTTTTGGGGAGAAGAACAGCCATTTTAAACCCATATCTTTACCTCTAAACAGACATTAAAATATAGCTGGGAGCAAAACTCTGTTTGCCTGAAGTTAGCAACAAATGCTGCTACGGTGGATCTTGTCATGACAGACAGGGATTTGATGCCATCTAAAATGCCCAGCGCACTTCACAGGGAACACTGATTAAATAAGTCTTGCATTAATAAAGCCAGCCTAATTCAAAGTTTGACATAGTAAGTAATAAATTCTCATGGAATAAACCTCAAATAATATTTTTTTTCCTGCTCTAGTAAACAAAACATCAAGGCAGAAACAATATTTCAGCTCACGGCAGGACAGGCTGAGCAATCTTTTTTGCTAGTTAGCACCAGACTTTTAAACAAGAGGAAGTGATTTATTACTTCAAGAAAGCAATTGATCCCTTTCTTTATCAAAATGTATTATCTGCCTGCCACCAAAGGGTGTCTCCCCACCAAGTGAGTGGAGAGTCTGTCAATATACATATACTCTTCTCAGTATATATATATATATATTTAAACCAGTTACCCAGGAAGTTAAAGGAAATCCTGAGCTCCCAGGGGTAATGTAAAAGCCAAAGCCTCGGTGAATTCTTCAAATTCAATGAATATCACTAAGCAGTCTCCGAAGTAACCATGTTTTGAAGCTCATGGTGCAAACATCATGGGTCTTCCCCTATCTGTGTACCCAGATTGAACTTTAATGAATCTTTTATGTATCCTCTTAGAAAGTCATGAAAGCACAGCTTCCAGTTGTAAATACTGGATTTTAGTTTAGGGAGCAGTTTAGCCAGGAACCAGTGCTCCTCAGGAAATTGTTTTCTTCGACTAATAAAGGACATTATAATTTATTAGATTCCTATGAGGTAGTGGCAAGGGAGCATTTTGTAATGATTCAGCACTGAAAGATTAACTCTGATTATATTGCTGCTTTAGTGGCAATCCCTGGGTTGTCAAAACCACTTCTGATTCCTCTGACACGAAGTGACACCAGCTACTCATTATGTAAGACTTACATCCAAACCCCGAGCCTGAAATTGAATGAGGACTTATAAATAATGTATCAATAAGGTAAATTATGCAAGAATTCATTCCAGAAAGTGTCTGAATTCATCAACAAATTAGATAATAAGGAGGTCTTTTTTCTACTAACTTAAATAAGCAAATTGAAATAGGATTTCTTCAAGAGCTTCCTCAGCGGTTTCTTAGCAGCTACTTGAGGTTCCTGGGCAATTTCATTTACGCTGGGACTTGCAAAGTTTATCATAAACCCAGCAAATCCCCATTTCATTTTCTCTCATGCAATGTCCTTTAAGGTATTTTCTCGCTTCGTTAGCCGATGGGGCAGCTGGCATGGCGGGGGCATCAGTCTTTCTTCCATTCTCCCCTTCTCCATCGAGGGATTGCATGGGAGACGTGAGAGTATCTCTAAGGCACCACAGTCCTAACACGTACAAAGTTGGAGGCTCATGCATTAACCTCTCTGCCTCTTGCTCTCCGAAATGGTGGACAGGCACCCAGGGTGACAGTGTGCAGATTGCAGCCTTGAGAGGGACTCTTCAGTGACCTTCTTGTTTCTAGTGTCAGGTGTCATTACATTACCATTACACAGGATCTCATCTCTAAAAGCCTTTTTAGAGAGATTTAAGCATCTTGTAGGTTCATAACCCTATCTCCCTTTTGCATTTAGAGAGAACAGTCATTCCTGCTGCCTTTTATTAGAGGAGAAATTTTGTACCCATCTCTGCAAACAGTTCTGTACAGTTAGCTCATATTCCTTTTCAAGTTAGACCATTTAAAATCCTCAGTAAAGATTATTTCCAGGTCTCAATTAATATATTTAATTTAAACATTTAAATGACTTCTGTAAAACAAATACAGCTACCGTATTGGGATTGTTACAATCCCAAGGAGAGGTTGGAGGTTCGGGTGTTCTCCCTATTCTGCTGCCAGAAAGACTGTGGTTGACAGCTGACACTGAGAGACATCTGCCCTAAATTAGCAGGAGGTACCCAAATCCCTCTGCAGCTTAGTGGGGTAACACCCCACATACTCCTGTGAGTCCCAAAGATCTGAGTGAGAGCACTGCGTGATGCCAGGATGGACCAGTGCCTCACTTCTGCTTGCTCTCCCTGTGGGAATTAAATTTTCATGGATTCCCATCTACCCCCAGGTCACTCTGGATGCCAGGCAGGCTTTAAGAGAAAAGAGTGGACTTCTTTGACCAGAGTACAGACTAGTAAAATTATTATTATACTTAGGGACAGATGAGCAGTAACTTTTAAGCAAAGGTGTAGTTCCTCTGTGCCATCCCAGGTGTCTATTTTAGGATGAGAACAATCACCCTCTGGAGATGCATATTTCTCTGTACTGACTCTACAGAGAGTCCAAGGTGATTAGCTCAGACTTTGACAATGAATTTTTAGATAAATAAGACAGGTGAGATGAACCTGACTCAAGAGGACAAGAAAATTGTTTGTGTGACTAACGGCTGACAATGATGATGAAAAAACCCCATATTTTGGCCCAGCATCTGATTTCAGTAGCCTGCAGCTGGTGGGCAAGGTAGCCTTTTCCTAAATATTCAAGTGGTAAGGTGTTGTCATAGGTTTCACATAATAAATGTATGGCTGAGCTGTATTAGTAACATATAATCATATTTCTTTCATGATGTGCAGTGCTTTCAGCTGTATGCACTGACATTATTAAAGCTACTAGTATAATGGATAGCAACAGGGGATACATTTGTGTTAAATGGCCTGTAGTAATTGTGTCACTGAATTGAGCTAATAATCATCACATTGTGCCACAATACCTTGGAAGAACATCTTTTCAGATTATCTAATACTATAGAAATGAGATTCTTAGGCTTACTGAAGGCAGATTTCATCTCATCTATGATTTTTATTGGGGTGGGATTGATGCCCTGCTTCACAATTTCCAACTCATCTTTGGAAGCCTGCTGCCAGATCAAGGGAGCAATGTAGCACAACCAAACTCCATCGCACAGCTTTGCAAGACAAGTAGCTGCACTTATGACAGAGGTAGTGTCAAACAAAATCTAGACTCTAAATCTTTTCTCAAACTTGGCTTATGCAATATAATTCCAATGACCTTAGTACAGTCACACCTGATTAACAACGGCAGAAACTAGTAGAGAAACAGACGTCATACATAAAGAATCAATTCTTTTTCATCTGTGTGATAAATTTCATTTAATATAGCTGGAAACCAGCAGTGATTCACAAGACTGAGCCTGGTCTTAGTTTCTCAGTTCCCTTTAGACCTCAGCAAAGGGGACTCAACAGCTTAGTCCAGAATTATTCTTTGTAAAATTACTCCTTTGGCATTTTCTGGATCTTCTCTGCAGCAGCCATCTAAAAAATGTTGTGTTCAGTGACTCCATTGCAAGATGCTTGTTCAGAAAAAAGTTTGCACTCATTTGTTAAAATGCACTGTTTGTTCTACTGAGAGCAGGTTGCCCTTATGGTTCCAGTAAAGGGTGGCTACAAAGAAGAGAGAGACTCCCTTTTTACAAGGAGTCCCTTGGAAAAGACGAGGGTTAAAGCATACAAGTTACTCCTCAGGAAATTCCAACTGGACACAAGCGGAAAATGTTTCCCAATAAGAACAATCAGCCATTGGAATAATCTCCCCAGGGAAGTGGTGGATCCCCCAATGTTGGACACATTTAAGATTCAGCTGGACAGGGTGCTGGGCCATCTTGTCTAGACCGTGCTTTTGCCAGAAAAGGTTGGAACAGGTCATCCTTGAGGTCCCTACCAACCTGGTATCCTATGATTCTACTATTCTATGATTATAAAGAAATTTATGGTCTGATGGGGATTTCTTTTGTGTGAGAAGATTTGGGACCAAGACATTGGAATGGCTTCTTGTGTATGAACTCCACAGTACTGCATATCGGTTTCTTTCCCAATGGAAAAACTGAAGAACTGATGTTTAACTACTGGCTTTTTTCCCCTCCTTTCTTAATAGTGCACCTTTTAATAACAGTTCTTTCTCCAGACACTTTAAATGAAAATGGTAAGCATTTTTCTGATTTAGAAGCCTTATATAGACTTGGTCTGAGAAGTGCAGACCCAGCCTCTAGCTCAGTTTCTTTTTGCACAGTCTCCAGCCTGGCATGTGCCTGGTGTTGGTATTGTTGCCTCTGTCAGCTGTGTCACCTAAGATGATTAACCCACCCTTGTTCACAGAGATGTATATTTTTGTCAGCCATTTCCACCTGCTGCTCCTCAGTCTTACCATTGCTCTCGGGTTAATTCTCTTTACAGCAAAACTGGCAGTAAGTCAGGAACACGAGCTGTGGATGCTGTGAGGGTGTGGAGCTTCATTTGTTATTTCTGCAGAGCAATGGAGCAATGCTTTGAATGTGAACCACACAACCTTAAATGCGTGCAGAGAGCAGATGCGGAGATCCAAGACAATTCTAATGGCTTAAGTGCAGAGAAAATCCACAGGGAGATGATTCCCCCATAATTTCACCTCAGTGTGTAGATATGACAGTATTTATTTTTCTGTTTAGCCTCCTTTTCTCATTATTTCCTCGTTCCTCTGCTCTAAGGAAAAAAAAATCTTTGCTGCTGGAGGCAAACAAATAAAATGACTGCAGCTGTGTTTCCAAACTGCAAGTCTAGCACAATCAACTCCCATGGGTGTCAGGTGTCCACTATAAATATTAATTGATTAATCCAGGTGAGAACAGCTAAAATAAAAACGTTGTATAACTGCTTCTCTGATTCTGTTGTTGTTGATGTCAGTAAAACCAAGTCTAACAGACTGTAAAAGCTCATCATACACAGTTGTACTTTTTAAAAAACTACTGAGATTATGAGAAGCTATCAGAGGAAAAGGTATTTGCCAGAAAAACAGGGAGAGTCTAAAGCAGGTTAACTGATAAACTCACATGCACAAACACACATTTCTTTATGCATTGCAAATAGAAAATGCCCTTCCAAGATTTCAGCTATTTCCTGAGTTTGATATCTAGGCAGAGTAAATAGAAGTATTTGTTCCAGCTGAACAGTAGGAAACAAACTGAATTTATCAGCAAAGGAGAAGCATGAGTTTAGCTCCACGTTAAATTTGCTTTCCTTGAAGGCAGGGAGCTACACGGTCTATTGCCAGACTATGCCAGTTGGCCTCCAGGCCAGAGAGCAGGTCCTCATTTATTAACAGTAGGAAAACGCAGTTCCATTTTCTGAGAAGTGCTATTTTTTTTCCCATATCAGGCAGCTCTGTGCCATTTCTCCTCATTTTTCCACATTCATCCTGGACAAGGAGCGCACCAGATGCTCACTGCCTCCTCCCAGCACCACTGACTTGCTCTGTAACTCTTCTTGTACCCAGGAACAAGGCCTTCGGGTTGCTTTAACTCGAGTTTATTTGCTGATGAAACAGCACAGAGGGAGCTTGTAACGGGCAAAGGAACTGTCTTTAAAACTCTACTCTCTATCAGATTCTGCTCCCCAATTCAGCATGGAATTTAAATCCTCTCACAAATGGTTTTGGTAGAATAGCTCACCGGATTAAAGATGAGTCACTGCAATGAGACTGTTCCCAACACCTGCCCATGCACCAGTGTAAGTGGCTTTGCTCCCCACACGTGGTCATCCGACCCCAAGACTCTCCCACCCGCAATGTGGATGGGGAAGGCCCCCAGGGAAGGGCACTGGTGTGACACAGAAGAGGGCACTGCCCAACAGGGAAAGAATCACATTGCTTGTTCATGTTGATTTGCACCATTTAGGAAGGACCATACAACAACTTGGCCTTAAGTTACCAGTGGACACCAGCTGTGGGTCTGGCACCACAATGGAGAGTTTCACTGGCTCACCTCTCTTGTTGTTTCCCAAGCCTTGCCAAATAAGAGCTCTTTATTGAGTAAAACAGCTATATATGAGAACAATTGCTTAATCACACCCTCAACTAGGAAAACAACATTGATGACTTTAAGCAACTGGTGAAAACATCAAGCTTTCCTTTCACCTCAGTGCTGCTTAGGTCAGAAATCACTGAGACACAAATACCCTAAGGCATTGAAGCACTCAACCACAAGCAAACCACAAGCAAATTTCATAGCTCTGTGCCCCCCTGAGGTGGCCTAAAGATACATTAACTATTATTTTATGTCTATATTCCAGCTCAAAGTACATGAGGGCTGTTTCAGCCCATGAGGTTATTGTTTTGGTATCATGAAACTCAGGATAGGTGATGCAAATTGTGGCATTGGTTTGGGGCCATGTAGGGATCAGCCAAGTAGACAAAACATCCAGAGATGTTTAGAAGACAGTGTAGAAATGTAGGAACCAACCCTAATTTGATCTTGACCATATAACCCCATTTGGGATTTTTTCCCTGATGTCTGTGATTCCCCCAGCCATGCCTAGGCCTGGTCTGGTCAGTGGGAGCATGACATGGGATAAAATTGTGCCATGGCATGTGCTACTAGTGATACAGTAGTGGTACAAGGCTCTAGCTCATACCCCGGCCTGATTTTCTAACCAGTGTAGTCGTATCCACAGAGAAGAAGCAAAAAGATCTAAAATAGCAGAGGAGCTACCACGTGAAGAACCCACTACATGAAGGGAAACAATTTGGACAAAGGATGGACCAAGAGGCATCTGAAGCAGTGAACTCCATCCGGGTGGGAAGATCAATACGTGGTTCTCCTAATCTCCTGAAGATAAGAGGAAACAAAACATGGAAGAGGAGTCAAGGAGATGTGTGAAAGACAAGAGAGAAGCATTGGGTGAGATGGAGACAATGGGGTAATGGAAGATGAGGAAAATGAAATGTTTTGGCAAAACAAGTAAGTTTTTAAAAGAAAAGAGATGGAACAGACATCAGAACTTCCATCCCCAATCACCTGCTTTCCCAATTTTGCTTTCAAACTGGGAAAAACTCTTCTCTTCCCTCCCCCCTGCTCACCAATGCCATTAGTCACGCTGTCTTCCCTTCCACCCTCCTTGGCCAGGAAATTGAAAAGGCGTTGATGTGCAGACCTTTGTTTTTCTGCTGTGAGTAGAAGAGTGTTCTGCATCTCTTATTCAGCAATGTGTTTTCTCTACAGATCTTATGTTTAAAGATTTAGTTAGTGCATGATGAGGTTATTAAAGGGTAAAATAACTACATATGTGGAACGTTCCATAGTTACAGATGCATCTGGTAACTTCTCCATCTGGTCCAATGATGTTGTTCAGTATCTTTTTTTTTTTTCTTTTCTTTTCTTTGCTAGTAACTGAAAAATCAAATTGTCAAGAAGCTGCATATCCTCCATTTTAGACACCATACATCAATCCATTAAAATTTACAAGCTTAGGAGATACAGAGGAGGCGGACACCACAGTAAGGCATTTGTCAAATGATGCACCCGCTTCCTGGCAGATTGTCAAACCCAGAGGGTGCAAGAGTAAATAAAGCTAACCAATAATTTCCTTCCCCCATGTTAGATGTATGCAAGGGCTAATACTTGAAAGCCATTAGGGTACAAGGGCTATTGATGTTGGTGGAAGGTTTTTTCACAGAACAGGTCCAGAGAAAGCCATTGTCTTCTGATTCTTGAGAAGGTATAGATCTGCAAACAAGTATTTTTCACTAAACTGAAGATCTTGTTCAAGGCCTAACATAGCAATGAAAGAATTTTCACACCATTCTCTACAGGACTTTTAACACGTGCTATATCTGTGGTAAATACACCATTTTGGAAAGCTGTACTTAGCAGAAAAGTGTATTTCTGCTGAAACCCCTCAAACCCAGCAGAAACTGGGTGGGTGGATGGATGGAACTGAAACAAAGAGTTATCTTTCACTCACGAAACCATCAATACAGCTCACACTTCAGAGCAGACTGTGAGAGTGTGAAAACATACTTGGCGATCCACGTGCAAAAGTGACTACTCACCATTCAGCTGTCACCTCCACAAGAGTATAGCAACTTATAATTTCTCACGTATGGTACCTTTCAACAGTTTCAAGAAACACAAACGTCTATTTTACAAGCAGGGACTGGAATAAAGGGTGGGGATATGACTGGTACTCATGTATTTCAGTACCCAAGCAACAACATCAACCACAAGGCCACTGTTAAGCAATGGGGGATTTGTACAAATAACCTTTGTTCCAGAATTTTATCTTCTTCGCATTTTTTATGTGTATCTTTGACTTGGTTGTGATAAAAGACTGACCAGAAATATGAAAAATCAATATAATTCACAAAAAATTCTATCTTTTGTTCTTCATCTAGGTCCTTCCTGAAAGAAATAGAACATGCAGAAAGTAAGAGTCCTGCCTGAGGCCAGAATATTCACCAGGGAAGTAGGAGATTGAGATATAATCCCTACCTGGGAGATTTTAGAGGATGGATTTGAACCGGCTTGTATGTGACCAGTGCTCAGCAATTGGCAAGGTACAGTTATCAATCACTAAGCAAATAAATAACCCACTGGCTCAAAGCAGACCAGCTGCAACCAGAGAAATTGCCTCTATAAGCAAGTGTATGCCCTGGTCCAACTCTCTGCTGCAAATCAGGTAGAATTTGTACTTTAATCACTTTCTAACCAGGGAGCTGATTCCTCATCTGCTGAAGCATTGCTGCTCTCATCTCCCAAGCCAGACAGAGCAGAGGGTCTCCCTGGTCCTCACCATTCAGTGCCGTGTGAGTGGGCTCCATCCCCAGCTGCCCCATCCACGTCCTGGAGAGCCCAGAGAGCAGTCCGGAACAGCAGACACTTCATGTGTAGGAATTAGGACTTGCGAATGTGTCCGGTCTGTTCTGCATCAGCTGCTCCTGATGATGATGCACACAGAGCAGATGGAAGCGTGGGCAGCTCGGGGCAAAGCTGGAGCAAAGCAGCCAATTAAATCAACCTCTCCCCAGTCACGCTTGCTCTCACTACATGTTGGTAACGCTATTGGCTGACCTATCCTTCAGCGCTGTCTGTTGGCACAGGCATTAGCAGTATTTGTTTGATGAGAGCACATTTTTTTTTATAATTTGACCATTCAAAAAAAAAAAA
>KZ507316.1:66500-85507 GCA_002844005.1 Limosa lapponica baueri
AAAAAATTGGTTGAAAGCAAGCTCGGTTTCTTTACTGAACTGAAAAACAGAATAAATGGCAGACTTGAAAAAAATTAAGAAAGTATCTTTAAAGAAGCAATTTCATTGTCTGAGCCTTTTTTTTTTAATCACTAGTAGTGGAAAATAGTGCAATCTTTTAAAAACAGAGTTATGAACACCCAAAACAGTGGCTGTCCTGTAAGAAAATTAAACTTATGCATCTCATTCTACAGCAGGAAAGAAATAAAGAATGTGAGTATTTGTAATGATGATGGATTTTAAAAAGAAAATAATGAATCAACTCTACTAAAATACATTTAAGAAATTTTCCTCTTTCTTGCAAATAGCCATCAAGAACAATTCAAACTTAAGCAGAGACACTTCTAAATTTTGCCAGTTCATTTTAAAGTTGGAGTCACAATATGATTTTCACTGCAAAAAATGAAATACATTAATTTCAAATAGCTAATTTTCCCAGAGTCTGAAATGATTCAGAAATATCAGCACAAAGAAAACAAAAACAAAAATGGCAATAAAAGTGAATCAACTGACTCAAAAAAAAATTATTAGCAGCAACTTTTATTGTCCAAAGGGGTAAAACACAGTTCCCTTGATTGAATATTTTGGCCAGCATTGGAAATAGGAGTCACAGTCATTAGGCCAGGAAGCGATAACAACAATATTAACAGATAACTCATATTTATGTCAATTCACTCTGTGCCTCGAGAAAAGTCTAATATGATTCTCCTCTCTGCAATTCAGCGTTGACATCAGCACTCCAATGGATGGTTTCCAAAGGACACATAAACCACCTCACTTCCAGAAAAAAAAAAATTGCAAAAAATTACTGCAAGATCCTTTTCCACTGCCCATTAGCAGATGTTTTCTGGAGGAACAGCGGGAGGTGAAGGTTTGCAGGGCTCGCAGGAGGGCCCCGGAGGTCACCGTCTGGGCTGCTGAGAAGCAATGACAAACCAGAGGCCAAACTCTGCTCAGGTTGCAGTGGGTAAAGTGCTCTCAACTTCCATATGGCAGCACGTATCGTAGCAGATTCGAGGGAGATGTCGGATCAAAGGATTCAGCCTGAAATAAATAAAAGTTACACAAGCCTTTTCTCCTCTGCAAGATGGCAATTCAAAGCTTGTCTGAATGAAAACAACTTTTGATCTCTGTTATTTAACTGGATTTGAACTGGTACGTTTTATGCAGAGTTTGCATTTAAGATCTGTAGCGCTACTTTTGGAGGCAGGGAATGTTTTCAGTCTAATGAGGGCACATACCATCTTAGTATAGAAAATAACTATATATAGCAATTATAGGAAGTACTACAGGTCCATTACTTCCCGATGGAGATGTTAATATGAGCCATTAAGCAACATATTGATTTAATGTTAGCAGAGAGTTCTCATTTTCAATATTGCTGTAGGATTTTAGAACAAAGAATTGCTAAGAGATATCACAGCACAGAAAGATTACTATACGGTCCTTTTAACACCGACTTCTGCCAGGAATGATATTTAACATGAGACACGTGACATATATTTCTTTACATTGCTTTCCTCTATCTCTGGTTCTATGTTAATTCCAAGATATCATGCATATAAACCATACTTTTTAAATTAACTCCCTTGTTTGTGATTGCTCTGCACAGATTCATGAAGGACATTACAAATATATATTAACTGGTGCCTGTGTGGTTCTCTTAGTAGTCAATTTTTAAAGCTGTGTGTTATTGGGCTATAAATTCTCCCATAAGAGAAATTGTAGGTTCTGAAAGTTTTCCTGTGGGATGCTTTTAGCTTTTGCCTGATGAAGTTAATAAATGAGGTAAGTAATAGTCAAATAAGCTAAGTAGTCGTCAAGAGGAGAATGCATTTGAGTGGAAGCATCGCACTAACAGGCCCCTCATTGAACTGCAAAGACCCGTTAGATGTTATGGGCTTCATTCATGCTTGCAGGTACCAGTGTAAACTTCTCCCAGCCTGGTAGTCTACAACCACAGCCCCATCTCCTGCTTCAGTATCTGACCAAAGACATATGAGGGCGGAGAGCAACAAATTAAGTTCTTTGGAAGGAGAAGACATATCAGTTTCTCTGGGCAGCAAGACTAGTGTTTACCTGACTGATACGCCATTGTCCGGAATGGTCCTGCAGGCAGTTAAGAAGAACACAGGTAGGTGACCACCATAGCTGGTGACTATCCACATGTCCCATCTCTCTCAATAGCCTCAGAAGAAATGCTCATGCTGTCACTCTGTCACCCCATTTTGGCCACATCCAGCTGTCCACGCCAAGGTGGGCTCATGAGCTCCTGTTCTGTCTTGAGAGACCCCAGCATAACATCGTCCTTGCTCTGCTGAGGACTGCAAGGAACTTTGGCCCTAGGACCAGGGCGAGCCCGAGCACAGCGTCACTGTAGAGCCCAGACCACACAGCCCACCCAATGTGCCATGAAACACAAGCAGGGCCACCACCACTGGGAATCTCTGGTGGCTGATAAGGGCTGAGCCCTCACTGGTTTCTCTATATCATTTGGGGTCAAAGGACCCCGAGCTGTCTGAGAACGTCAAATATTTCATTGTTTTCCTAATATGAAACATTTATATTTCATAGTTATTTGAAATTTCTTTCAGATGTTTCCAAACCAATAAAATCCAAATTAAACTTTTGCTACAAATCAAACAAAATGTTCTCATCAGACCTCATATGTTTTTAACTTTTTTCAATTTATTGATTTTTTCACATAAAAGCTCCCATTCACTCCTTACATTTTTATTGGGCTTTATTGCTAACAAACCAAAATATCAGCTTTTCAAAAAAAAAATTATCATTTACATCACATAATGGCCAAACCTATACTTTGTCACAATACATATTTTAATCTTTTAAACCTTTAAGTCAATTCACTTTTTCGGTTTCAAAAGGATTAATTTCACTCAAGAATAACTGCTTGGAAATGCAGCTGTGGTATTGCTTGTAAGACTGTTCAGTATATGACCTGGACGTTCACCTTGTGACATACAATCAAAAATAGATGCCAGGAGCTGGATTACGAGTCCAGCCACCACAGAGCAAAGCTGGAACCAAATTGAAGGACCTCCCAATTGACTGGGGCTGGTATGTCCCAATCACTCACTTTACTTTAGGTTTTTTTCACCACAAGCACTGTTTCCATTTAGCAGTTGGTTGACATTTGCTGACAGCATAGCTGGAACAGAGCAGCAGAACCAGGTGAGATTTCTGAGGAAAGGTGGGAGACAATTTAAGAATAACGCCTGCATGAGCAATGAAAACCTTTCATCTTCCCTCATTGAATGTATTTTTTAAGATGTTAATATATCTTCTCCAAAGAGGTGCAAGTTTCAAGAAAATTAGGTATTATAGGACTGAGATTTAAATCAGGACCTATGTGTTAATACTAGCATTACTCAAGCCAAAAATTCTGCAATTGATAAATAAATCAGACAGCTATGTTAAAACATGAGCACAAATACTCAGCATATACTGATTTTCACTTCCACTTTCCAAGCCTATTACACATGCGCCAAGTTATTTGACTTCAGTGGGATCTGTCGGGAAGTTTGCACTCTACCGTCATCCTCTGCATTAGAGAAGTGCTAGCAGTCAGGAGCAGAGACAGGGCACGCATGGCGTGGTGCAGTACTAGCATTACTCAAGCCAAAAATTCTGCAACTGATAAATAAATCAGACAGCTATGTTAAAACATGAGCACAAATACTCAGGATATACTGAGTTTCACTTCCACTTTCCAAGCCTATTACACATGTGCCAAGTTATTTGACTTCAGTGGGATCTGTCGGGAAGTTTGCACTCTACCCTCATCCTCTGCATTAGAGAAGTGCTAGCAGTCAGGAGCAGAGACAGGGCACGCATGGCGTGGTGCAGTACAGAGAGCATGAGGCTGTCTGAACTTCAAAGAGCCGCTACTCATTGAGAAATTACATAGCAAAAGAGATGATAGAAACCTTGTCTGACTTCAATACCTCCATAGCAGTCAACTGTCTAAGTTAAAGCCAGATGAAATTCAGGCAGATGAAATTCCCTCTGGATGGTTCAAAAGCCCCTTTCCATGCTCATAGAAATGTAAGCACCTGCATATGTCTGGGTGAGTGTTTTCTCCACAAATTCTGCACATTCCTCCTCCCCAGCTAAGCCCTTAATGAAACCTTAATATATATAAATTAATCTTGGCTGGGTGTTATTTGAGATAACTACTGGAAAACACAATCCATTTCTATGGCACCACAAAAGATTGGCTTATTTGGAAGAAAATTGTATCCTTGTTATCTTTGTCGGTTGACAGGTCTAAGGAGCTGCTTCTACAACAAAAGCACTTCAGTGCATGTTTAAGGGAACTGGGCAAGGTATGGTGAAGGACACTTTCACTATCACAGCGTTTAGTGCATAAGATCTTGAACTCAACAGCACATTACTATCTTCGTATCTTCAATTCGGCCCTGCTCAACAAAATGTAGTTCACTTCTAAGTCAGAAAACAAACTCTAATTTATATGACAATAAACACTGCTATCACCTTAGCTTGTGTCAGAACCTTTCATGGAGACAAAATTGGACTGAATTGTTATTATTAGATATAATTGATAGATATGGGATCAAAATAGCTACCTTATTTGGGACCTTTCCGGTCAGCGATGTCTCTAGTTACTATCTTAATACCCTAATGTAAGCCTTAGCAGCACAGATCTCATACTTCTGTCTGAACTTGGCACACATTGATTCTATTGCAGAAATACAGGGAAAGACATTTGTCTTCCTAGAATAGCAGATCTGGATGGTCAGTGCATCGGGCTATGTATTTATTGGATTGGCAATTCTGCAAAGTCATCTTAAGAAATGCAGAGAAATGCTTCTATCTTATTTGGCATGATGCCTTGCTCTTCACAAAAACTGAATTCATGACCCTTTCATTTAAAGACCTTTCCTTCCTGCCTAAATCTTAAATCAATCCTGTTGCCTCTGAGCACTGCACATTTATTTCTAACATCTCTTCTTGAATTTGCTTCAAATTCTTCAAAGGCAACACTGCCCATAAAAGCAACAACTTTGTATCTCACTTTCTGAAAATAATAGAAACGCACTGTCTAGGGTAGGTTTCCTTGCATGTGTACAGAAATCACTTTGGAGTTTCCTGTGCTGCATAATGCCTCACTTCACCATGTTTAACACTACCATGCAGGAGTAGGACGCTTTTAATCAGTAACGAATCCAATCAAGTTAGGAACCGCTGCAGCATATGGCTTTGAACAGTAACGAGATTAATAGACACAGGTTAGGACTGAACTTCTAGACAGTGAAAATGGTAAGTTGTGGATAAGGAGAAGGAGACAGCTTATGAGGTATGTTTGGGCAGAGGTTCTGGCTGTCTAGCTCAACATGGGATATGTTATCTCCTGGAGATGCCCATCTCTCTCTGTTTTTGAAAAGCTTATACATCTTGTCTGGACTAGATGCCTGCTTTTAGACAGCTAAACTTAGCTGGGATGATCTCCACCCTTATTGAAAGGGAATTTTTATTTTATATAAAAGAGACATGGAAACAGGAGGAATTGATCATGTGTTTTCCCACGTTTAGACACAGACTAAACATACCACCTTGCATGCAATAACAGTTGGCATGTTTGCAGACAAGGAAGAAGATTAATAAAATTATATCATCTGGTATCTAGTAGTTTTCATCAAGGAGAGTGTTCAAAAATTTGGATGACGTAATGGCCCTAAAGTTTACAAAAGAAAACAGGGCTTTTTTTATTGATGCGCCCATCCATCCATCCATCCATACATCCATACATCATCTCAATCAGCTCACAGGCTCGTGAAGCCAGAGGTGACTGGAATTCACCCACTGTGATGCAAAAATTCAGAATATAAAAGATCATGCCTCAGAACCGCAGCTCTAGCTAAAAGGAGTTAAGACAAGTATACAGAATGAAAGATAATCACCAAACTTACTTAGTTCAGAATCCATTATGAGAAATTGTTGGAGACAGGATGTTGGCTTTGGACAGACCATGAACTAGTTCCACAGTAAATGCTCCAAAGTGAAAATAAATGCTGAACTTCACAGCAGCATTTTTCATCTTGAAAGTGTTTAAACATCACAGTCTAAATTTGCTCTACTTGAAATCAATGACAAAGGTCTTGCTGTGTTCTGTTGTAGCAAAATGGGGACCATCATCTGATAGATCTCCAAATTACTCTGTAAAGTAAGCCAAAGCTATTTCCCAGTTCTGAAATAAATGCTCCTGAGCTTCAGAGAATAAATGCTCTAATCACACTGGAAGATTTAGCTTATTCACTTTATTGATGGATTTAGGAGGTGACTTGCTCATTTGGTGTAGACAGACCTGGAGACAAACCTGGAGATGACACATAGCTGATAAAGGGGAAGTTCTGCATTTTTGCTGAAAAAAAAACACCAAAAGGCAAAGGTAGAGAAGGCTCACCTTGAAATAAGACGTAATTTCACAACATTGATATTGATAAGACATTGGATTGCGTCACCAGAAAAGGTGACAGCTTTACCAGTCTGGTTTCATCCCATCTCACTTTTGGCATTGAAATGAGACACATCATAGAGAAGCAGTTGTCCTCAGCTATATGTCAGTGGAGACACAGAGGTACTTCTGGAGAGCAACTCACACTTGAAGTAGCGTGAGCCATACTCTAAAAGTGCCTCCCACTGATGGTAAAGAGAACCCATGTCTGAGATCATGCAGGCAACCACATTGCTAATTTGGAGATCTCACTTAGGCTGGGACAAAATGAATCCAGTACCAGCACTGTTCTCATGCAGAAAAACTATAATTCTGTCAAAAAAGGTTATTTAATGAGTTTCTGGTAAAAACAAGTGTTTGTGGATGGAGGGGAGCAAAGAGAAGGCCAGATGATTGTGGTCCTTCCTGGAGAGGTGTGTCTACAGTCAATAACTTTCTCAGCATGTCCTGAGGAGAACAAAATTGCTCTTAATATCTCAATAATATTCACGCTTCTCCATTTATGTCTTGAGTATACTAAAATACAACATTTCTGGGCCTCAACCCATTGTTTGCAGGAGTGAGGAATGTTTTCCCTCACTGAATAACTGATTTGAGATACACAGTTATTTTTATCCCCTTCTTTTATGCATCACAAATTTATCCCTGAATATTCTTACTCTTATGTTCAAACCAACGCTGAGGTTTGCAAAAGAAACGTCCTTTGTGCCAGGTTGGGAGAAACCTTGGGAAACTTTTGCTTTTCTTCTGCAACATCAACATCTTCTCCTGATGATTCTGCAAGGGCTTTAAGCACAGTCTTTCCTTTCCTGCTTAGAGAAGTGATTTTTTCTCTCCTGAGTTCTGGTACACTTTATCTTTTCATTGCACTGGGGAGATTTTAGACTGCAATGCAGGCCTTCAAGGTAGAGGTGAGGTTCACGAGCTCACCTGTAGAGAAAAAAGCTTTGCTCAGCTCACTGTATCAAGGGATGGCTAATTTGGGGGTTGGCTTTATCTTCACAGTCCTGTTCTCAGACCTCATCCTTATTCATATGGATAGGTAGTTATCTGTATTAATAAGCAGTGATAACATATGAGGAGAGGCATATAGTCATTTCTTCTGTGCCGAAAGAGTGATAACCTCCATCAAAGCAAATCACAGCTCCAAAAGGGACCAGTTATTAATATGTCAGAAGAGTACACAAGAAAGACGGGATTATTTCACATTCACAGCCTGTTTCTGCAAATTCAAAGTATATGCATGCAGATCATAAAATTCCAGCTATCCTGTTTATTACCTCAGTTCCCTTCCTTCTGGTTGTCTGGCATCTTCTGAACTCTCTGCTTCATATTTCCCATTTTTTAGGAGATTTCCCAGCACATTCTCCTGGCAAATGACCTCAGGTTAGCTATGAAATAGTGGTTTTGCATGAGATACTAATTTACTTTTACTGGTCTTAAAGTTAAATATCTAGTCTCAACAAGTAACCCTCTGTGTTGAGAAGAAAAGGGGAAGACAGCTTCCATCCATACCTTAGGTGATAATAATAATCCCTGTGCCAGTGTCTCTCTCTCCATCAGCTACAGAGACAGCCTCACTTGGACCAGCTGATTTTCGCATAGTTGAAGTTAGGTTACACTAATCATAATATTTTGACACTCAAGGGTTTATAAATCTTCACAGAAAGATTGTACATGGGACAGTTCATATCTTTTTCTCACATCACAAACAAAGTGTGATTAGTCATCTTTGAACCCCCCATGGCCAATGAGACTTGAAACCCACCAGAGGAATACCAAAATTCTTCACAGCCCTATCAAAACTGTACCTAGGAAGCTTTTTTAAGAAGCAAAGTAAACCCTGCATAGTGCCTGTGCAGATTAAGGAACATGAAGTGGCACTGTGGATACTCTAATACAGCATGAGCATTGTAATAATTTCAGTAAATATAAACAATCAAGATCTGGGTAACTTAAATTTTAGGGTTCATCCTCAGACACCCAAAAATATTATGGTTTTTTTTTAGTTCCTTTAAAAATTAAGATATGGAAGAAGAAGGAGGAGGACGAGGAGGAGGAGGAGAAGAAGAAGGAGAAGAGGAAGAAGAAGAAGAAGAAGAAGAAGAAGAAGAAGAAGAAGAAGAAGAAGAAGAAGAAAAGAAGGGAGTTCTCATACCAAAGAGGTGAAGTTGCAAAATCACCTAAAAAGCCTAAAGGCAGTGAGAGTAGTAACAGACCAGGAAAAAAAAGGGAGAAATATAAAACAAACAGCAAAGGAGACCTTGCTCATTGTGTCTTTCACAGTGCTATCATTTTCACGGTAGAATGAATCCTTTAGAAACTGTGTCCTTCTATTATGCATCAACAGGGAAGTTAAAAACCATTTTTATCAGCAATATATCTCAGTGGTGCACTCAAGGAGCATCTAAAAGCTCTTTTGAACAGTAAAAAGGCAAAGTTAAACACCAAGTGCAAAATGTTTCCTGCAATACAAGGCTTTTCTACAAAGTATCCCAAAGACAAGCTCTAATGTTCCCTCCTACCAATTCACACGCGTACACACAGAAATAAAGGATTAGGGGTCCAACTGCCATCACTGTCTCTAGACAGTTTATTAAGTGATAAAAATTAGTGACTTTCCCAGTGTCATCAAATTGACTTTTTGGAATACTCTTTGGAATAGGACCTGTACACCAGCTCCAGTGTAAGGTTGCCAGTTTGGATACAAGCTGGTTTCCATTCCTTTGACACTAAAACCAAGCAGGACTAGGAGGCAGATATGCTGAGATCTGTCTTCACTTTGCTAATGGTGAAGAATAAAATTCTGGCCCCAGTAGGGGTAGAGGTATCTTTAACATTTACTTAAATAGAGCTGGGAATTCATGAACAGAAATACACTTATCTCCAAGATGATATTCCCACTGGAAAACACCCAGGAGGCCTGAGTAGAGGTGCTGCACAGGAAAGCAAGGCAAAAATGGGAGTTCATAACTAAGACTTTACCTCTGCAATCCAAGGAAGAAAATACGAAGTTCAGCTGCAGAAGCTGTGCAGATAAAGCAACCATTCAAATGCAATCTTCATTACATCGATATTATCCACTTGGAGGAAGCAGCATAGAGTGGAACAAAAGACCCATAACTTCAGTTTCTGCACTATCAATTTACTCTTGTGTCATGTTGTGCACTGATGAGATAATGAACAAATACCAACATAAAAATTCCTCAAGAAAGTAAGATGCTTGCACTAGCTACTGCAAGAGTTTAGGAAATCTTAGTTGTTATTTCTGGAAGATGACCTCTCCACACTGAATCACACTTCCGTTTTCTGCAGTGCTGAAGGACTGAATAATCTGAAGCAACGGTGGAACAGGTTTCCATTCATCTAGATTCTTCACATCACTCTTGTCTTCTGCTAATTCTTTCTATTTCTCTTTCATATGGAAAGGCACACCAGGGGCAAAAGCAAGCAAGTTAACTGCCAAGTTCACTTGATAAAAGAGTGTAGTTTTCTCAGTCTTTATTGCTCAAGAAATGCAACTGGCATTGCATTTGTTGTCATGGTGTGACAGTCTCACCACTTACATCCATATTAAAAACATGTTTGGTGGAGGTTTTCAAGTAAAGGATTAGCATTTCAATTCACTGGGCTACCTTTTAGAAAAAAGAAAATTGTTTCTCTTGAAAGCCACATGCATTTTATACGTTAAGAAATGCATTTTTAAGCAAATTATATTTTACTGTAAGTTTATTATAATTCATTGTGTTCTTTACTTGTAAGGCATTTATTTAATACTTTAATCCCTTCTTGTCTTAACATGCTTAAAATATTGACAAGCTCCATGACCTAGTTCCATTTACAGGATGGAATGCCATAACTCTAAAGCAGGAATCAGCATAGAAAATTTCATCTTGTTTCAAACAAGCAGCTGAAAATAGATATTATAAGAAGCAGGACCAGATAAGCATGGTAACAGGCGGGGGATTGGTACAACTACCTAAATTCAAGGAGCAAAACATTAGCCCAGTAACCTAAAAGGTTTCTCAGAAACACTGCCATGTAATTTCAAAGTTTCTAGTCCCCAGAAAGGATGAGCAGCTGGAAAAACTACATTACTCCAGCCAGTTCAAGCTTCCTAGAGACTTGCAGCATCTGGAAGTCTGCTCCTAAATATCACAGGTGCTCTAAAACCAACCACTGCTTTAGAAACATTCTGAAAATGGATTAGCTGACATGAGGATTTGAATTCAGGGATTTAGGGGCTCTCCTTGAGAATTTGTGGAAATAATGCAACTAAGTCCAGGCACTCTTACTTTCACTGGAAAGGCAGATGCTCATTTTGGAAAACCTGCAGATGAAGGAAAAAGCACAATGTAGGTAGGGTGGCCATCAAGACTGACACTTCTGTGGAGGTGTCTATAGACAAGTGTCTACTAGCATTGGAACTGTCTAAGCAACGTCTATCATCCGCCCAGATCTCGGCTCCGTTGTCTATTTTGGCTGAGATCCAGATCAGTCCAGTTCCCAATCTAATATCTAGGGTTAATTTTGTAGGGTACTTTTTTGGCCCAGGATAGAAGTATATCAGGGACCATTTGAATGATTCAGCAGTACAGACCATCACACTCCATTGAGCAGGATTGTGCACTGAAGCCTTTTGTTTTCCTGCTGTAGGCATGCTCTTGAGTCCGATTATAATCTACACCAGTCCTACATGCTCATAGTTTTGCCCCCTACTCAAAAGCACACACTTACCTTGGAGAGTCTGGCAAGTACTGGAGGTGAATAAATGTATCCACTCTTTTTTTATACATTGTGCTGTATAAGAAAATAAAGTTGTAAAGCTGTCATAGCTTGCTGAAGAAGCATGCCAATAGCTGGCTCGTTTTCAGGAAAACTTGCTTCCTCCTATTCAATTAAAAAAAAAAAATACTGCGTTTCAAATGCACTCTATTTTAGAATTTCATAAGCAGCCTCAAACTCTGTGGCAGTCATGAAATTTGATTTCCTTATTCAGATATTCCAGTATATTCCTTCCCACAATAAATTCGTTAGGGTATTTTTTCCATATCCTGTCCAAGTGACTTCCACTGTGCAGCTGAGCTTTATCCATCCATAATTTGAAAATGTTCTTTCATCTGGAACACTTAATCATATATATATTTTTAAATACCAAGGAATATTCACAGATTTCAGTATGATTCTTTGCATGTTTAAACATATGTGTGTGCTGAAACACTTTGTTGGAAATAGAGCAAAATCTCCATCACCTGTATTCTTTCACCTGTGGACCATAATTCCATATTTTACCATGGGCTGTATTTTACCTCTTCTCACACTTCAAAACAGTTTATCTCCAGCCTGCTAATCACAGGCTTTGTCACATCATAAAAACCTGCTACCATCCCACTTGAGAAAGCATGCCTGCCATTTCTTAGTATTATTAAGCGTTATTAAGTATTATTTGGGCCAGGAAACTGATTTAAAAGCAATGATTCTTCACCTTTTCTATATTAGCTTTCTGTTAGTTCTGCATATCATTCGTAAAAGCAACTCAAGTCTGAAATGAATAAATAAGCAACATTTTCTCAGTCTCTTGTTCTTGGGCAACAATCTTTCCTTTTGAGAAACACAGCCCCAACCACTCATCTATTGTGTCACAACTTGTAGCTGTCTTAATTTGCAGCAAAGCAGCCAGTTTTCAGTCCACCTTACTGTCATCCACCTGATACATCAACAGCTTGTCTATGAGGATCTTACTGTATTTGGCAGATGAAATTATGGGAGTGAAGAAGGTGGGTAAGAAAGTCTTGTGTATAAAGAACTGGTCCCATAGCTCAACTGGTGAGAATGGAGTATAATCTCATTACAATAGCATCAGGAAAATTACTCCTGAATTTCATGGAGAAGAATCAGATTTTCCAAACTAATAGGTTACTTTGGATATTTGAGTCTTCTGGAGGTCCTAATGTCAAAAAGAAGTTGAAACATTCTACTAGTCTCTCTTGACTCTTTTATGCATTACATTTTATTATGTGGAATCTGATTCATTATAATTATTCACTTAAATTTAATTGAATACTACCCCATCCTATCTGAGAGCCCCAGTCAGGAATGACTCATAATTAGTTACCAAAAGATCAAAAATCATCTCCACACTACAAGCTTCACAGACAAAATTCAAACCTGATCTTGTTAATCCAAATTTGTGAAAATTCAAGCGGGGTCGTGCACATTCATAACTACTGTCTCAAGAAGTTAGTATTGGAATGCCACTTCTGCAATCCATTCCTATCAATACTTTAAAAATAAAATAAGACATTATTTCTTTATCAGACAAGCAAAATTTTGAGCTAAATGATGAGCTAAATTTTGTTACTTAACTGCATTAATTATTTACTTGGAGTAATATAACTACTTCTGCTCTCCTGCTTATTTGAAGATTTGCTAAATTTTTTTCCTAAAACTCTTGTAGTATAATTTATTTTCACTTCCCCAGAATTTCTTTCCCAGGGCCTCAAAAGATCCAGCAGCAATTTGTATCAAAATCTTTATTCAGTATTTTAAGCATTAAATAATTTTACTCAACTCTTATACATCACTGCCATTCAAGAATTTCAAAGTCTTTAGAAATTGTATCACCTGGGTTTGATTTACAGGCAAATGAAGACACAAAGCAATAAAGTAACTGGACCCACACTAACCAGTAGGTCTGTGGCAAAGTCAGCAATGGCACCAAGGTCTGCTATATTTAATTGCTCAGACACTTTCACTAAGCCTTTCAATTTTTTTTAACTCCCAGGGAACAGTGGATGGCCCCTAAGGACTTCAGCTGTGTTATTACAATGGCCCTGCTCTGCTGTGTTCGTCTCAGGAGAGAAGCTTTTGTGTTCTGTGCACTTTCCTGCATCTTCTGTAAGGACTGTGGATAATTCAGAGGGAGCATTTTTTCTGGAGCAATTTTCATTTTTCAGAGAAAGGAAAGTACTTACCACAGATCCTACCTCAGAAAGCCTCACAGGTAGGTGGAAATGTATGCAATTCAATATTAAGACACTTTAGGTGGCCTTCAAAAGCACCCAGCATCATGGAAGGACATGCAAGACACCAACCAATACATAGTTGGCATATATGGCACAAGACAAGACCTAAAATAGAGACTTCTTCTCAAACAACAGATGGAGACAAGTAGGATACCTTAAGGCATCCTAAATGACACAAGACTTCTGTGCTTAGACATCTGTACCGCAGCCCCAGTCGCTGGTCATCTAAATCTCTCCAGGCTCTGCTGACTGCACTGACTAGCTCTCCACTGACTACAGCACAGCTACCAAAAGCCTGTATACACCTCTACATCAGTAGCTAAATTTAGCTGTTAAACTTCAAACTGTCTAAATTCAGTTTAAATTTCTAACTGAATGCCACCCATGAAGTCAGTGAGAGCTGCCCCTCTGTACTTGGTATAGCAGATGAAGTGAAAAAGATACAGCCTCTTCTACTTTTCTAAAGGAAAAGAGCTTTAAGATCATCAAGTCCAACACTGCCAAGTCCACCACAGGCTGCCCAGGGAAGCCTGTTCCAATGTTTGATAACCCTTTCAATGAAGAAATTTTTCCTAATATCTAATCTAAACCTCCCCTGGTGCAACTTGAGGCCATTTCCTCTTGTTCTATCATCGGTTACTTGGGAGAAGAGACTAACCCTCATACCTACATGGAGGCTACATCCTCCTTTCAGGGAGTTGCAGAGAGGGATAAGGTCTCCCCTCAGCCTCCTTTTCTCCAGGTTGAACAACCCCAGCTCCCTCAGCAACTCCTCATAAGGCTTGTTCTCCAGACCCCTCACCAGCTTTGTTGCCCTTCTCTGGACACGCTCCAGCCCCTCAATGTCTTTCTTGTAGTGAAGGGCCCAAAACTGAACACAGTATTCAAGGTGTGACCTCATAAGTGCCAAATACAAAGGGGCAATCATTTTTCTAGTTCTGCTGGCCACACTATTTCTAATGCAAACTATTTCAACTTTGTGCATGTTTCTGGTGGTCTGATATATAGTTTTCCTTCATTAAGCACCATCGTTTTTCTTTTTAATTGTCAAAATTGTGCTCCAGATGTTTCTAACAGCTGTCAGAAGAATTTGCCATCTGAACACTCAGCAAACATACAGGAAAACAGGCTAGAGGGGAAAGAGTTCGTCTGCCTGTATACGGACACATGCAATATAAGCATCCTCATCTGAGCTAATCACTTCCTTTTCTAGGCCAGAGAAAAACAGTTCATAGAGAGCCCCTTGGCAGCCAGATCTAACATTGCAGTTAGTCTTCTTAGAGTGGAGGAGTGCTCTAGATGACATCCAGACGTCAGCTCCAGCCTAATTTTTTCTCAGTTAATTTTTCTGCTTTTTTCTCATAAATATGCACTTAATGGCCTGTGACTCATCTGAGCTGTTTTGAACATCTAGGTTAGAAGGAAGGCACTTAAAAGCACTTGCTTTTCTCCATTGGTGATAAAAGAAGTCTAGAAAATCAGCTTGGATGTAGAATTTTAAATTGAAAACCTATTCATTTGATTAGCAAGTTCCTACAGGCATTGTTTGGAGCAGAGAATGGGGAGGCAATATTTTAGCTGTCTGATCCTCTGTTTAGGACTGATATGATTTGAAAGACTCTGGTCTGTATATTGTAATAATATTATATAAAGATAAAAAGCAACAGTTAATTATTTTTTCAATGACATTCCCACCTATGCCCTAAGTTAGAATTACGGAGGCTAAAAGTAGAGGCAAAGCTGATTCAATGGTTCTACATTTCCTGACATAGTCTGGTGTTTCAGCGTTATCAAATCCTGTGGCATCAGCTGACTATGTAATGAAGTTTGCTGTTGTGAGAGGCAGCTGACCTCTGTACTAGTGAACTGATTAGTAACATTGCCTTAACTGTCCCAGTATAACAACAGCTACACTATTAAATTATCATCTAATCAAAAAATGGTTAAATGCATCCAAAATTCTTATCAGGGATAGCCTACAGTACACGCCAATTCCTCAGTGTACACAGGAATCCCATGGGAAAATATTAGGGGTCCCCATCAAGAATATTGGACAATCAAGCTCCAACGCTCAACCCCTGGAACTGTTTAATTTAACAGTCTAGAAATAGCTGTAAAATACATAGAAGTTTCCTGTATGAATTATCATTACAGCTGCAGACAATCTCCCTGATTTGTTAGAAAAAAGAGTAACAAGATCCGTGTCACTTTCATTTTATCTGTGTTGCTATGAAGGCAAGTCTTAGTGTACAGTTTGAGCCAAATCTTTCAGTAATTTCAATGAGACATTTAGTTGTATAGCGAAGAAGTCAGGGGCATAGAATTTGTGTCAGGAATTTAATTTCTCCAGGACTATCCAAAGAAAAATTCTCAGCTATAAAATCATAAAATGTATTTTCTGCAAGGATTATAATTTCTTTACTATATATGTTATTCAAAAAGCCTAAAAACTGGGAGTTTTCCAGTATGAAGTCATCATGTTTGAACATCCTGTTCCTTATCTGTCTGTCTTAAAAAAGTTTAATTGCGAAGGATAGAACTAAATTAAAGATAAACTTTCAATTCCATTTCAGCTATTTGATGTTATTAGACTCACTGAAAGCAAATTCCAGAATGGCACAGTGTCTATATTGTTAATTATACTTTGCTCACAAATATGAGCTTAATTGTCCATATCAAATGGCAGCATCACGTTTAATTATGTAAAATATAAAGCATCACTAATTCATGTTATGAACTGAGTTCTCCTGAATATAAGAGATGTCATCTCTGGACCAACTACAAAACACGCACATCTGCTAGAGTCAACAATGTCGTTTTGTAGACATTCATAATGTTCCTTCTCACTGAAGACCAGAGTATTTGAGCATTTGATGGAAAGCTAGAAATAAACAGGGCAAATCAAGAACTGCACCTGTGTTATAAGAAGATATTAAAAGAAAGGTTAGAATTCAAACAGTTGCAGTGCAGATAGGCTGAGGGAGCTCAGATGTCCTCCATCCTTGCTGAAAACAACAACCATCACAGTTCTTATAGAAAAGGCAGTCTCCTGTCTCTCTCCTCTCTGTTCAAATGGAAAATGAACCAGCTGCCTGTATCCAAAAGCAGAATTCAGGTGCCTGGATATAACTTTCATATAGGTACCTATGTCTAAGAGACAAGGAGGACTTTAAAAACACCACTCATCAATATTTCTCACTAAATATCTTTTATATCAACATACTAGTGTGAAGCATCTGTATGTTGCCTTCCACTGTACTGGGGTATGTAAATAATGTGGCAGTAGACTTCTAGAGTCAATGACTCCATCCCCCTTTCCGTATTTAGCTTTTACCTGCTTGCAAAAAAAATCTTACATGTTCCCTTACTTGTCCCATACTATATTACAGGGAAGGAACAGCCTGGACTTAGAAGAGGAACTCAAAAGAGAAATCAAGTGTTGTAACGGAAACAATACTCTGGGAAAAAAACAAACCAAAACCAAACGTGTTTGCAGCAGCTCACTTAAATAGAACTGAATGGTGCAGTTGGATTAGGATTTCCTGAACAAGCATGCCATAGCAATCTTGACAAGCTGTGACAGCCTGGACAGCAGTTCTGCCAAAGAAAACATCTGGATCATATAAGGCCTGAGGTTGTAGAAGAGTGGCAAAAGCCACACCCAGCCAATAGGTAGCAGGTACAGCATCTATTTTGTTCCTTAGGACACTAAACCAGACCTTGGGTGAGTTCACCAGGGGAAATATTCTCCATATTTCCTCTTCTTATTTGCCCTTCCTAAGCACTTACTATTTATCCCTACTAGAGACAAGATATGCTTGTATTGCCCATGGATTAGCATAGACCAAAGACCATTCCTGATGTTGCAAGTTTTGGACCTGGCCACTGCTTTTGGAAAGCAGGGAGCTAGAAACATTAGCCATATTTGTGCAAAAGAACAGTCCCCAGTTAATTTACTAGCTATAGGTATTTGGCTTGGCTCAAAATGGTTGTTCTTACATTTTAAACTTGAGCAAGTCCATAGAATCATGAAAAATGGGGATAAAATGGACTCTTATGTGTTACCTACTTTATACTTGTTCCAAGGCAAGATCAACGTCACCTAAACCACTCCACAAATGACTAACAAATCTGTCATTATTACACAGTAGTATAATATGATGACATTTCTGCAATCCATTCATCATAGGCTTTTTATGCAGGAAGAATTACACTTGGAAGAAGTTTTGCAGTGGTGCTGAACTGCCTTTTAATTTCTTCTTTCAGTATATTCACCTTTAGGCAATTTCTTCCAAGTCATCTTCTCTGGAGAGTCAGCAAATGCATGGATGTTTACTTTTTTTTTTCACATGATGAAGCTTTGAAAGAGTGCAAGGAGGAAGGTGATGATGGCTGGCTGGACTCGGATTCAAGATCATGGCTAATGCAAAGTGAAAGTAGAAAAGAATCAGATACTTCCTAATAAAACTAAGAACAACTCTGGTTAAACATCCCTTGTGGTTACACAGCTGGAAAACAAGCCCCTTCCAACTTTCCAGATCTGCTGAGGTTGCCTTTGCTTGCAGTAAGAAGTGAGTGGTCACAGTCTTGAAACCTGCTGTGTTTCATTCTGCTACTGTTGAGTTCAGTATAGTAGAGTGATTTGCTCTCTCAGGCCCTGTAATACACACCCGATCTTCACCAAACACTTTTCATTACAATTTCAGTTTCAGAATGAAAACTGCCTTCAAAACCACAGATCTTCCTCTCCTGCAAAAGAAAAAAATCTATTCCCCTCATTTTACTTTGGAATCAAACCCTTAAAAATTACATTTTTTTCATTCCAGCCTACTGGGAAAGGCAAATAGGAGCTATTGCTAAACTTTTAAAGGAAATCTATTTAGAAACTAACCATTTGGGAATAGAAAAAAATCACAGGGTTCCATTCCAAGAACATTGCCAATAATAGCTGGAGTTGAGAACACTGGCTTTGGTATGCTTTTTCTGAATATGACTGAATTGAATTGACATGTTCCTGTGGAAAGTTTTATATTGATGAAACTGCATTTTCTTTTTTTTAAAAAAAAAAAAAAAGCCTAGTCCTGAGCACATGGAGTTAAGTTTTTTGCCGTCTCTCAAAAGAAAATTATAGATAGGATTATCTCTAAAGCATCCTCCCACCCAGTAGACAAATGTCAAAGATCAGCAGTATTTCCAGCACTAAAACTTTTTCAACACCCTTCAGCAGCTTGTGCTTCAGCATCTCTGTCTTTTCATTTAGCACATACAATGCAGCGGGACCAAACTAGCCAAAAATCCTTTGTGCGAAGCACAGTATAATACACATTCCAAAGACATTGTTTTGCCTGCATCAGCAGGACTGTAGGAGAATGAAACCAAAACAAATGAATGTAGGATTGGAATGAGTGTATTCATCGTTCTTCTGATGGTTAACATATCGTTGACTA
>KZ507317.1:20166-37727 GCA_002844005.1 Limosa lapponica baueri
CACAAAGATCCCAAACCACTTTGCCAGCATTTAATAATTGTGACATCCTTCATAAGAGATAATTGTGCATATGAGAAAACTGAAGCACAGAGTTAGTTGTTTGAAGTCACGCATCAAACAATTGTGAGGGTCGAGAATGGAACTTTGCAAGTTGCTTTCAAGCTGTTACTTTAACCACTAAGTATACTGTTTCCCACTAGATGCTTCCTCAGACAACGCTGAAAGCACAGTTGATTGACTATGAACTTGGCCTAAAAGGCTGCTTGAAAGTTTCCACCAGGGCAAGGTTCTTGAGACCCTCCTGTCAGATGCTTTTCTTACTCCCTGATGTTCTTCTGCCTCTCTCTAGTGATACTGTTTTACTTCCAGAATGAGGTATGGCTTTGTTTCCATTTCTCTTCAGTTGCTTTACCTGAGCGCCTCTTTTCCTCCCTCTGGCTATTACTTGTGGCTGGATGTAAGGTCCTGCTGAGCTTGAATGATGGTTTATCGCTCTGATGCTCTTTCTGTAGTGGCTCTGGAGCTGGGAGCCCCACAGAACTGCAGCCTGGTTTTATCACCACGTGTACATTCTGCTTTCCTATCTCTTTCCTTGCTGACAACCCCTTTCATCATCAGCCCTGCACACAAACAAGGTTAGCTCCAGTTCAGATTGCATTAGTGTGGTTCTGCTTCCCATTACTTTTCTCTGTGAGCCTGTTTTATGGGGGTGTGCATGTGCAAGGCGGGTATTGAGCAATATAAATGCTCAAAGTAAAGGAGCCTTTATTTCATAAAGAGGGAAGGGCACAAGCCAAGGGATGCTTTGGATCCAGTGGTTGCTCAAAGCCTGGTCCTTGTAGTCTCCGCATAACTAGAACACTTCCTTGGAAGGTAGAAAAATCCTTGGTTCTCTGCTGACGTTTTGATGCATAGAAGATGCTGACTTTGGTATTTAAATGCTGGTTTATATCAGCCCCTCTGGTAGAGAAGGGGATGCTCTGTAGTGTTTTAGAGGCCTGAAAGGTTACATGAGTGCATTTTCATCCCTTGCCCCAGTCATTCCAGACAGATTCCATTGTACATCTACCTCAGCCTAATGGTTTGTGTAGCAAAGCAAAGTAGGGAGTAAAGGTGATTAATTAGGGGCTTAGAAATACCTAATGAAAGGCATTATCAAACCAATGTAACTATGTGTCTACTGTGTGGGGTTGGATGAACAACAAACTACTTTTGAGTGAATGAATGAACGGGTGCTGGGAATTGTGTGGCAGGATATGAGAGATCAATGTGCAAAACAGAAGCTGATAATATGCAAAAACCTTTATTTGATTTTTACGTTTGGTAGAGGTAGAAGTCTTTATTATGGTAAACTAAATAAAGGAGATTAGAATATTCTTAACTAGGGTTCAAAAGGAATCCTGAAGATATAAAAGCATTGGTTTTAGGGGTTGTTCAGTACATGAATGCCTCTCCATGCCTTTTCAGGGGGTCCTAGTTTTTTCGTACTTAGCTCATGGGCCAAGTCTTACACTGGTGTGTATGTGTTGAAGGAGAAACCAGAGACAATTAGAGCTCTGGTGCAACTCAGGCCTGTGCTAAAGGTGCAACACCATCCCAGGAACTGAAGGAGAGCAGTGATGGCCTAACAGCGCGGCTGGGACACCGACCCATGTTTTACAGGAAGCTTAATGGAAGTTGTAAAGGAAACACTTTTGTTGACACGAGAGCAAAATCTATCCTATTAATGTCCCCTGCAAAACGAATGATATTAGCTGGTGATCAAGAAGGCAGCAAAGTCATTCTGCTGGCATAAAAGGCTGCTGCTAGGTGAATGTCCAAGCGCAGAGCCACTGTTGGTGGCAGTCTGCAGGTGGTGGCTGTGGGTTCTCCGTCCAGCTTGCCATGGATCCTGTAGGCTGGCTCCAGCATCGAGTCTGATCCGCTGTGTTGGAGGTCCCTGCTCAGCTGGGGTGGATGGGGCAGCACAGCAGACACTCGCACCTCTGCGGGCCGGCAGTCCCTGAGGCTGTTTCTAGCACCTCTCAGCAGCATGTGTTCATTTTTAGACAAATAAAGAGCCGGGTTGTCAGTACTTGTCAGCAGGCAGAGCTGCAAAGGCCAGTCTTACTGTGAGCTTCTGTTGGCTGCATCCACACCACAGGACTGGAGCCTGAATCAGGATTTTTTTATGTTATGCCACAAGGGAAGCAGATACAGCATGTTTTTTTCTGTGTGATTAAGTGAAGGGGCTGGCACCTGGCTGTGAGTGGGACCTTTTCCCGCCTGCAAGGGGGGAGTCCCCCTACAAAACCCCCACATATGGTCACAGTTTGACTTGCTTCTGTGTCTCTGGAGGCACGCTTACCTGATGCAGGAGTTTTCCCAGTCTGTTCTTGGAGGGGAATTTGTGGGTTAATTTTACAGTCTCTCAATGTTCAAGTGACTTGCCCG
The DNA here is from genome assembly GCA_002844005.1 of Limosa lapponica baueri. Lineage (NCBI taxonomy): Eukaryota > Metazoa > Chordata > Aves > Charadriiformes > Scolopacidae > Limosa > Limosa lapponica. The sequence goes on from KZ507317.1 coordinate 22,600, forward strand.
CAGTGTACAGCGGACCTGTTTCATTTACTCCGCGACCCCCACCAAAAAAGCAAGCCCAAGCTTGAAACACCTCCAGAACGCTCACTGAAATGGGTCTGTGCCTGGAAAAGCTTGGGGTCGGTTCAAACCTGCTAGGTGTATTGATTGGGTGGTAAAGACAAGACATGTCAAACGCGTGTGTACATAAAAATTCCCGTGGTGTCCTCCCCCAGCTAAGCTGATGCCTGCAATGAAAGTGACTTCCTGCTGTCTCCCACGCGGCACACATCACCTGTGAGCTCTGCGCCGCTCGCTTCTTATAAACTTGAAAGGTATTTTTGTAGTCCTGGGGTTTAGTAATTTTGTAATCTGTTTGTGGGCGTTAGAGCTTCCGTGTCTGTCTAACGCTGCAGCCTCACAGAGGTTTGTGGAACGCTACTCCATGTGTGATCTTGCTAACTTGCTGCTTTTTTTTCCTCTCTTTTTTGTTGGTTGGTTTTGTTGGGTTTTTTTCCCCCTCTCAATAGCAGTTGTATGTTGTAAACACCGGAGCTGTGGCTGATAAACTTCATCAGAGGAGATTTGTGTTAGTGTGTTTTGTGTTGACTGCTGGGCTTGTTAAATACTGAGTGGGTAATTTCAAATGTGTCTGTTACACTCTGCATAAATTTGCCTTTATGTGCAACTATGTGTTCCTCGGGGTGTGTGAACTCAAAACATATGCTCCCTCCTATTACTGATGTTGTGCCTGTATTGGTTATTTGGCGTCCAGTAACACTGGGGTTTTATGTTCTGTCCCGGCAGACGGGTGCATGGACTAGTCCCATGTGCATATCAGCTTTGCCTTGGCCATCTCTCCTCTTTGGGAAAAGTACACGTTTATTGCCCTCACACTAATTAATGTAAGGGGAAACCTTAGGGAGAGCAAAGCAGTCTGCAGCTTTCCTGCAGAGTAATGAGTTGAGGCAAAGCAGAGAGAGGAAGTTGAGGATTTGCTTTCATGTGAAACCTGGAATTTTGTCTCGTGGTTATTTTCCTCCACCTCTCCCTCTGCCTGGTGATGAAGAGCTCTGGGCATTGTAAGATGGGTTCATTGCCCGTATGACTCTCGGAAAGGAAGGGATCAGTACCAGTGGATGCATCTTTCCTGACCGCTCCCCTAGGAAATTACTCCGTATCTCAAAATTACTGAGGGATTATGGAGCAGTTGGCCACTATGTGGAGTTTTTGCTGCTTGCTGGGCTGGTCTGAACCAGAGGAAGAGGTCAGCGTGGAGTTGGGTCCGTGTGTATTTCATTCCTAGTTTCCTGTGAAGGTCTGTCTTGCACAGATTTTTATTTTCCCCTTTACAAAAATATTCCACAGAGCAGAAATACATGTGAAAAGGGGAGTACACTTGAATTCTCTGGGAATCGTGGGGAATAGCTTCATGTTTGGACCCATGGAAATCTATTGTCGGGCTCGTGCTTGATGTTTTGGGACCTGTGTGGTGTGACAACATGCATTTCTCTTCCTCTTACGTGCTGTGAGAAGTCCAAAGTGATGCTGCGCTCTGCAGTTCGAGAGCTTGTTTATCTACAGACTGAAAGAAGCAGCTGTGATGGCCCCACACAGACGGCAGTCACAGCCCGTGCCGTGCACCAGCCGGTCCACACGCTGCTCGTCCCACTGCTGGGCTCTCCCGTTGGGTTGGGGCTGGCGACTCCTCACATCTTTTTAGGGAAATCTGAGGTTCCCGTCAAATGTGCTAGCTTCTTTTGGGAAAAGGGTTTCCATTACTGCCTCCCTGTGGTTCTTTCTTTGGGACAGCTGGGGCCCTGTCCATCTTAGGAAACAACAGAATAACGTTTAGCCTGTGCAATATCCTTTCCTGCAGTCAGTACGGCTGCGTGGCTTGTAGGGAGCCTTTACAGCACGTGATCTTGGGTGTCTTGCCCAAGCAAGTCCATACCACGGGGCAGTTTTTAGGCCAGGCTTGTGTCCAAGCAGGCCAGGAGGAAAATTGCTGCCTGAGATGAATGAGAAGGTATTGGAGGCCCTGCAGTTTCCTCAGATGTTCTGTGCATACCTCCATGAAGTTTACAGAACAATATACTTGGCCTGCACGAGGGTCAGGTCTTTAGCTTGGGTGTACATGTCATTATGTTGGCCACCCAAGCATTCCGTGCTGCTGAACTGCCTGGCAGAAGACAGTAGCGTACCCGCCTTGCACTCGAAACGGGTGTTTGAGGGTTGTGGGAGATGTGGCTGGTGGAGGAGGAAGTAGTATTATAGGAAGATGTAGGTGGGGGAATGTGGAGGTACTCTAGCAAGATGTTTTGGGGTATTTTTGCAGTAGGAAGAACAAGGACTGGGGGCGTCTTAGGGAGTGGGTGGCTACGCTGCAGTGTTGATAAGCAGGAATCTTTGATAGCCTGTGTACCTGCTGGAGGTTGGTTCTGTGGGTTTGCATCCCATTAAAGCACAGACTTCTCTCTCGCCCTTGCTTGCCCTAGCTTTGAGATATGCAAGTTGCGCCGTAAACTGATTTCTGTCAAGTGTGGGTTGATTAACTTGAACCTCAGGCTACCAGACCTTCAGGTCAGAACCCTACCACAACGTGGGATTTTTACCAATAATCTGTCTGTCCACCAGGATGAAAGTCTGAGGTGACATTGGGGCTTTTGGAAATTGGCAGCTACAATGGGGAATCCTTTTTTTAAAGACTGCTGCAGTGAAAGATAGTGTATCTCAAACAACCCCAGTAGCGTAAACCCTGACAAAAAGGAGTGATGCTGCATTTGGCTGTTCACAAACAGCAAAATGACCCAGAGAAAAGGGAATTGTAATTACTTCTCACTCATGAGGTCAAGATAGTGCAAACATGGTTACAGCTTGGAGAACTCTGTTCTGATTTCCCAAGGCAAAAGGGAAGATGAAAGTGGGGTGGTGCAGGAGTATTAATTAATCTGTGCAGGGCTGGCTTCATGTAAAAACTGTCACACTGGATCAGATCTAAGGTCCAACCAGTACAGCATTCTGAATTTAGCAATGGGAAGGGGAGAGACTTGATAAACGAAGTATTAGAGACATTGCAAGTCCAGAGTTATTCTTCCTTTGGCATATTCACTCCAGGTTCTGTTGGAAAAATCCCCCCACGTGAGGAGATAATCAGTGAGTTTGGAAAGACGAGGTATTGAGCAACTTGAACTTGGCATTGTAGTGCTAATAACTCAGATAAGGTACGTCATATCTGATGGGATGTGGCATCAGGTAGAAATCCTCAGCAGAAGGAAGCAGTTCAGCCACTGCTGTGAGTTCTGTCTCTGCTGGTCAGTAGAGTCCTGGTAGTTTGCGGCTTTTGTTGCCATTGGGAAAGGCGGAGGTAGCAGATATTCCAGAAACTTGCTGGTTTTATTGTTAATGAGCAGAAGATGAAGCAACCTTGTTTTGCTTTATTCAAACTTGTAAACCTTGCCTCCTCCCCTTTTTTACTTCCCTCCCTCTTAAGGCAGATGGGTGGTTTTGTGGTCTCTGTATCCGGTCTCTGTGTGATACAGCATGTGCGCTGAGGAAGCAGGACAGATAAAACATAGCTCATATTTCTGGGAATCCTTACCTCACTGCTGATGGGGAAGTGTTGTGCTCCCAGGCTCTGGCAGATAAGATGCTGGGCTGAAGCGTAGGGCTGGCTCGTGAGAAGCTGCCGGCAGGACTTCATGATTTGGGAGACCCCAATCTCCAGCAGCACGTTGCTCGGTTTCTTTCTAAGTTTGTATTCTGACAGCTGTGAATGAGCAAATTTTTTTTATTGGTTTCTTGGGCTCTGAGGAGAAGTGATATGGTTAGAATTGCTCAGGGCACGTGCAGGGCTGAATTTAGAACCAGCAGAGTCAGGAGGCTGAAGCCTTGGTTTCCACGCGGCTGTGTGAGCACCCTCTGCACTACTGTCCTGGTGGAAGAACTCTCTGGTAAGTGAGAGGGAGTTTAGGTGAGCTGGTTTCTCTGCTGAGGTGGTTGGAGGGAGTTAGCCACTTACCTGTCTCTTGCTAGGACCTAATGCTAGCAGCTCCAAGCTCTTCCTGCTCCTGGGGACACCACACTGCTGCCTGTCGTCTGTGGAGGAAGCTGGAGTTCTGTACTGCTGCTTGTGGGCAAATGGATGGAGCCGGGAGGGTTTCTCAGACTTTGGTATTACGTGTCTTTAAGAAAGAAACCATACAATGGGCTTCTGCTGAATACCTTTTATTTTAGCTGTTCATGTGTGCACTTATCCTGTGTTTGAAAACAGCAGTTTGTACCTGAATAGGGTTCAGATTCTTTTTCTCCTATTTGCGTTCTTTGGACATACTGAGAATAAATTGTAGAGCCCTGCCAAGTGAAAGGATGCAGATGGAATTAACAAACCCATTTTAGTTGCCTCAACCTTAAATTTCATTTTTCCTGTGCTTGTAGAGGGGTGGATATACAGTAGAGTATTATTTGTTTGTGTGTATAAAAATGCATGCGTGCTTAAAACTAGCAACACCTCTCTCTCCCTCTTGCAGACTGGAACTGAGCTCTGGAGAAACAAAGTGGAGGTTGGAGCATGTGGCCTGAGGATTGCCGTGCACAGCCAGGGGTAGGGACTCGGTGTTTCTGTTGGCTGCTTGGTCATAGATGAGCTACTGGGACAAGTGCCTTTGTTCTCAAGTGAAGATAATTCTTTAATTTCTTTGCCAAATACAAATGTAGATGTTAATCCCAGTCTAAAAGAGATTAAGAAAGGGTTGTATTGAAATAGAAGCAAATTCTATAGCAAGAACGCCTCTGTGGCTTAAAGACACTGGACTAGAAATTTGGCTAAGGTGCATATTCTTCTGGGTTATGAGGATATGCTAACCTTTCCTTCTTTGGGTCCTTTTGCACATTAACTTTATACAGATCCCAGCACAGATCTGAGGAGATACTACATAGTCAACACCAACAGACTTTTTTCCCTTCTCTTGCAGGTGGTAGCCAAGAAGTGAGCAGGATGCCCCCAGGGATTTACTGCCCTATGGAATTCTGGTCCAAGGGGGAAAACCAAAACATCCAGGTGGACTTTCTGCTGCCCACAGGCATATACTTAAACCTCTCCGTGTCCTGCAATGCCAGCTTGGGCACCATCAAGCAGGTAACAGACATGTTCCAACGTCTTATCTGCAATCTCCTGGAATGAGGAGTCTGTTCTTGGGGAGCACCTGGGGAAATATGTTGGGTCTTAACTCAGTGCAAGTTGGGTTTCTTCTGTGTTGCTCTGAGGCAGTTCTTGTGACTCAGTGTGAGAGCCCTCTTCTTTGTGACAGCCTCTCCAATCCACTAAACCCACATCTAGCCACTGAGACTGCCAGAAATTGGGTGCTGGTGGTGGTGCTTGGGCTCAATTCTCTGGGTACTTGTTCGACCTTGGGAGGAGAATCAGAGTAACGATGGAGTGAGGGCAGATCTGAATTGGCTGTGCAGGGCTCGTGGACTGTGTGTTCAGTTACTGCTTACCTGAACCCAACTAGTCCCCACACTGGATTTTTTCTTTATGAAAGCTCTTGTGTATACATAAGCAAGTAAGAAAACTCGCCCCAAAATAGTCAAATACAAATGCTGGACTGACTCAAAGTATTTGGGATGCCAGCCCAGACTTCTCTTGCCTCACACAAACTGAATATTGAAAATTGGGAATGATAATGATAGAGAGGATTTTTCGTAGTGCTTCATTTGAGGAATAAAATGCTGCAGTGAAACTCTGTGTAAACAAAATGTAGCTGCTTCCTTGTTTTCCTGGGTGGGAAGCTGGGGTAGGGGAGAGTGAAGGAAAACAGTGGAAAAGGTTTTCTCTGCGGCAGCAACCTGGCCTAGATGAGTCACAGATCACAAGGGACAGGAACACAGTGCCAGATAATTCCAGGTTTTCTCATGCTGCAGTTTTCAGGTAAAAATACCCGAAACAACCGAAAAGCCTGTAAGTAGAGCTGATTGGTTCCCGCTGTGAAGTTACAGGTCTGTGTTTCACAGCCAGCAGATAGGCTGGGTCAGAGCAGAGGCCCATCTGCTCCAGAGTTTTGTCTCCTATAGTAAGCGCTTAGGATGAGAGTGAAGAAATGGAATATGAACAGTCATGTGGAAGTGCCATCCACTGGGAGCCAAGGATCTTTGGAAACTGGGTAGTGCTGAGAACGCTTCAGAGGAGTTCTTGGTGCTTGTCACAGATTTCATGTTACTGGGGGCAAGTTACTTAACCCAATTTTGGTTCCAGTGGCACTAATACTCCTCTTTCACAGGGCTAGCAGTCGGCAGGTACTTACTGTGAGGAATTCAGGTGAGGGTTATTTCAATACTGAGGTTGAGAGATTTCCTTTGCCTGAAACAAAGGCAAGCATGAAAAGAGGAAGTCAAAGGCACTTGCGAATAAATTTACCCAGCAGTTCAGCATGAGTTGGAGCCACCAGACCTGGCTGAAAAGCAGCCTGTGGTTGCAGGTCCAGGAGTGCTGGGAGAAGGTTTGGCTGTGCATTCTCGTCCCTAAGGGGTGAGTGAGGTTGTGGGGTGGCAATAGGGGGAAGATGAGGTTCTGGCAGTGCGGCAGTAGTTTCACCCTGCTGTTGGTCTGGCCCAGGTGGTGTGGAAACATGCTCAGTATGAGCCACTGTACCATATGCTCAGTGACCCCGAAGCCTATGTCTTCACGTGCATCAACCAGACAGCGGAACAGCAAGAGCTGGAGGATGAGCAACGGCGGCTTTGTGACATCCAGCCCTTCCTACCGGTACTGCGGCTCGTGGCTCGAGAAGGCGACAGAGTCAAGAAGGTGATTAACTCCCAGATCAGCCTGCTCATTGGAAAAGGTCAGTTCCCCCATGGTTGGTTTCGCAGGAGGGTGGCAGGGGTGCGGGCTGTAGGTGAAACGTGCTTCTGTCCCATCCAGCCTGGCTGCTTGTAGAATAATGATAGAGCCCTGCTTATGCAGGAGATTAAATGAGTAAGTGTGGTCTCTGGTTGATCTGGTAAGGGAACAGTGTGTGTGCAGACCCAAGAAGGGTGATCTTTCCCGCTGGCAGAGGGCTATAGTAATTGAGTCAGTGCAATTGAACGTAGTAAATAAGTGACTACTAGTAGCTTGGCTGACTCTTCTCCTCTTGGCCAAATATTAAGCATGTGTTTAGGAAGACTGTTTTCACAAACACTTGATTATCAAAGGCTGAATTTTCCCCCATTGGGTTTAGATGCTGATTTTGTCTTTCTGTGTTGCTCTCTGCTTAGGTTTACATGAGTTTGACTCTGTGCAGGATCCAGAGGTGAATGATTTCCGCACCAAAATGTGCCAGTTCTGTGAGGAGAGAGCAGCAAAGCGGCAACAGCTCTCCTGGGCAGCTTGGATGGAGTACAACTTCCCCTTGCAGCTGGAGCCCATGGCCAAAGGCCTGGGGACTGGTCCTCTACATACCCCCACCAAGAACATTTTTGTCAACGTCAAGTTTCAGTCTGGCGGGGTAAAGCACAAACTTTCCTGTGACAATTTTTATCTGGTTTGTGCTTTCCCTTTGGGAACCTTTGGGCATTTGGAGACAGAATAATGTGTGCGTGGACAGTGTTTCCATGTGTTTGGTGTTCATCTTCATTCTCCAGATCCCTTTGCCTGTGGAGATGGTTGGGAGGGAGACACTGAGCCTCCAGCCAAGGAAGCTGTTCCCCTTCCTGAACATGCATTGGGTGTCCTGGTTAGCTGGTAGCTGAGGTTCCTGCATGTACATTGATGGAAAGCTTTTTGGGGTTGGGTAGGAGAGGAGCACAGAACCCAATACATGCTGTGCCTTTTGAAGCCCCAGAGTCTGCTCAGCTCATGCTCAGCTCACACTTGCAGTTGTCAGTCTGTGTTGCCCATGGGCCCCTGTTCTTGCCTGCTACCCTCAGTTAATGTGATTTTTTTGCATGTTGTGCCTGGGCATGAAGCAGGAGCCCCCCTCCAATGGAAGAAGGGCCTTCCAGAGCAGTGTGTTTGAGCATGGTGACCCTAGCCACCCTCTGCTTTGCTGGTGGAATGACAGTGGGAACATTTTTAATCAGTAGCAACCACACAAATGGGTGGATTCTGCTTAAACTGGACTTGAAGTTCCTGATCCCCAGCCTTGCGCTTGCGCTGCTGAAACATGCTCCTGCCCAGTTTGGCAGACAGCCCTACTTATTTGCTAATGTGTGTGGGGGTAATTCTGGCTTCCTATCCTTCTCTTTATTGTCGGCAACAGGAATGTTGTTAACTATCCGCTGTGCTACTGCTGCGCCTCGTGCTGATTTCAGCCCTGTGCTGGTGTTTGACAGTGTATGCTGTCTTGTTGGCATTGCAGGAGAGCTTCACTTTCCAGATCTCCCCAAAGGAGTTCCCCGTCACGTTAATGAGCTATGCTATCAAGAAGCAGGCTACTGTCTTCCGCCACGAGACAGTGGAGAACCCAGAGGACTACACCCTGCAGGTGAATGGGAAATGTGAATACCTCTATGGGAACTACCCCCTGTACCAGTTCCAGGTGAGCTTTTTGTCTTGCCGTGTCAGTGAGTCTGTTCCCATATACCCTTCTCCTCCTGGAGGGGGTGGATTGAGATGTGTTATCCTCCAGCAAGGAGGAAATGCTGTTTACAGGAGTGGAACACATCAGTGGCAGGACCTAGATGCTACTCAGGGCAAGGGCTTCGGTTTTGGGGGCTAGTGATCTAAGCCCGTCCCTGGGTACTAAGTGCTGTGTAACTAAGCGCTGTGTACATTTATAGATTAGGGTTCTGGAAATGTCTGTTTGCTTGTATGGTGAGCTGGGGGCTCTTTTCCTGAAAGTTGGGCAATTAATCCTGTGTTCCTCTGGCAGAGCGAACTGCTGTTGGGAGTGCTGAGTCCTTCACAGTGCTTTCCCTTAATGTAGTTGTTTGAGTCAGTTGATGAAATGCCAGCTATAAAAGGCACTTCATATTCTTGGTTCTGGCAACATGAGTCCAGTGAGTTGCAGGTTTATGAAGCAAGAGGAGATAAATTAAAACTGAATTTTTATTGTTGGTGTGTCCTTTCCTTACTTCTTCCACCTGTTTCTGCTTCAGCCGGTTCGGATTTGCTTGACAGCTCTTGCCTGCCTGGCTCTGTTTCGTCCGTGGTGACTCTGTCCTCTCTTTGCAGTACATTCGCAGCTGCCTGCACCGAGGCCTGACGCCCCACCTGACCATGGTACACTGCTCCACCATCATTGCTATGAGGGATGAGCAAACCAACTGTATTGCTAGCCCCCCAAAGATGGCTCCCAAGCCTCCCCCGCTTCCGAAGAAAAAGGTAAAAGGGGACAGTGACCCAGCGGGGTCACTCTCAACTCATCCGTTGATGGAGATGCTGCTCTTGCCTGGGAAGAGCAGCTGAGTCTCCCTACCTCTCAGGATAGGTTTCTACCTGGGGTCTAAGAGCTGGGAATTTCCAGTCAGCCTTCCAGCCCCCTCCACAACTTCTCCAGTTGTCACAGACTCCATGCTGCCCACCAGCAATGCAAAGTAAAAAGCACGTGAAGAGAGATGAGGTCTTGCTGTGGCTTGAGAAGTCTTTGTTGCATCTGTTTCTGATTGGAACCCTTTTCTCTTTCTAGCCAAACTATGGTTCTCTCTGGTCCTTGGAGCAGCCTTTCTACGTTGAGCTGGTGCAAGGCAGCAAGGTCAATGCAGATGAGAGAATGAAGGTACGTACTGACTCAGTTTGGGGTTTTGGTTTTGTGTTTTGGCTTTCCCAGCAGCATCTGTCTTGTTTGTGTGGTGAGGAAGGCAGGGGCTGACAGCTCCATCTCATGCCGTGCCCCATTATGCTTCATTCAGCCTTTGGGCAGTTTTTGCGCTGCAGCACAACAGGAAGGGGAAGGGAACATTGCTAGCCAGCAGCCCAGCGATGAGCGATGCCTTCTTAGAAACAGTCCCCTGCTGCAGTTTCTGAGTAGCGAACGGAGGTACTGCCCTGTGGCGATATCGCCCGACAGCAGTGTGAAGGGGCAGGCAAGTCGGCAAAACGCAGAGGAGGGGAAGAGAAGAGAGGAGAGAATGGTGGGAGAGGTGGTGACTGGTGAAGTTAAGACAGGAACGCCCTGGGGTTTGCAGGGTGTTTGCCGTGAAGGGGGAGCAGGTGGGTCAGGAGGAGGGGAATGGCTGCCCTTTGGGAAAGGAAGGAAACAGGGCAAGAATATATCACATACACAGGTGTTCTGCAGGGCAAGGCTTTATAAAGAAACAGGCAATGAAATAGTTCTTTCTTCTGCCCAGCAATAGTTATATTGCCTGGCTTTACATGATGAAAACTGTAATACTCTTACCAGTGGATTACCCAACTATTTTGCAATGATTAAGCAGCTCTTGCGAGTCCTCATGAAGTAAAAACGTAACAGTGCCCTTGCCAAAGTTGAGTAAATAGGAAGATTAAGGAACTTAATGTCTCGTTGAATCGGGAAAGAGACAGGAGCAGGATATCCTGTTGAGGGGAGTGGATACCCTGTCCCATTCCTCTTCTAATCATGTGTCTTCAGCAAACATGTCAAGTCCCTGTGGATTCATGGTATTCCCTTATTTCTCCTTCCCTCAGCTGGTGGTGCAGGCAGGTCTCTTTCATGGCAATGAGATGCTGTGCAAGACAGTATCCAGCTCTGAAGTGAATGTATGCTCTGAGCCAGTGTGGAAGCAGAGGCTGGATTTTGATATTAACATCTGTGATCTTCCCCGTATGGCGCGGCTCTGCTTTGCCCTCTATGCTGTCATCGAGAAGGCAAAGAAGGCACGTTCCACCAAGAAGAAGTCCAAGAAAGCTGTAAGTAAAGGCAGCGTGGGACTGAGCGTGGCTTGCCAGTGCTGGAGGGCACGGGACAGCATTCTAAACCAAATGCCCTTTGCTTTCAGAAAAAGACTTTATTAAAGAAAGAGCTTACAGAATTATGGCCAGTAATTTCTTTAACAGGAAACTGAGGAGTGACTGCCTGTAGGAAAGATTGTTTAAATGTAATTTTTTCTCCAGAAAAGCCATTAAGAAACATACTCAGCTTCTGAACACACATAAAGAGGAATCCTATGTGTTAGTGTCTCTGTCTTGCTGTCCCGCAACTTCCTTGGTTTGTAATTGAGGTTAAACCATCTTCTGTGTTGCATCTTCTTTCTAGTAAGGTCTTTTGTGCAAATCCCCCATAGAGCAAATTAAGAGCTAAGAAGGGGGAAGAAAATGAGGAATGTAAACAGTGGTTACAGCAAAGCATTAGGTGAGGTAAAATGAAAGTGCAGAATCTTCAAGGTTACTGTGCAGATGCTGCAAACTGCGGACGGAAAGTGTTGAATCACTTTGGAAGCTCTTGAGCTTCTGAATCAGAGATGTAGTGATATTTCTCACTTTCCTCACCTCTCTTCCAAAACTTCCAGCCCATTAATAATTCAGTAACTAAGTGCAGTCTGTAACTGAACTGCTGGTTTCCCAGTGTTGTAACTTAAGCGTGATGCCTCTAGCTCTTTGCACATGAAGAGTTTTCTTTATGAGCAGCAAATGCATTTGTTCATCTGTGAATTACTGTTTCTGCAGCCATAAAAACACTGTTTCCATGCTTTAAAGTGAGGATTAGTCGTGCCATCTTTACTAGAGTGCAAGGAAATGAGCAATGTGATCACAGAAGATTTTAGTCTCAGTCCTGCTAACTCCTTTTTGCTGCTGTGAGGGTCAGGGAGCTTTGTGTTGACATCTCAGGGTTACACTGCATTAGTGTCCGGGGAGCAACAGGCCACCCACCAGTCCTGCACCTGTGGACCAGTTCCTGGGTTGGAGACTTCAGACTGGAAACATTTTGAGGCCAGGACCAGCACCAACCTTTTTTTTACTGGTTTTTGGTTTTGTTTTGTTTTGTTTTTTTACTTAAGAATAGCAGAACTCCAATTCCTGCTGGAGGCTTTTGTTGAACAGAATATCTGATTCATCCACAGGCTGCGTTTTTGTGGTCACACTGGAACAATTTTCAGTTTTGAAGCAGTCGGGAGGAAATCTTGCTGTTCTGATTGACAAAACAAAACCAGGCTGGTTAGCTGAGTTGGTAAGAGGATCTTGTTCATAGGTACTGGGGAAAGGTGGAGCTCTTGATATAAAATCACACTATTTGCTGGAGCTGAGCTCTGCAGAAATGGATTTTTACCACATGCTGCGACTCTGAATAAGGTGCCCAGATTTGATTTAGAATGATTGGTAAGAGAAGGTTACAGTCAGAGTGCACCCTCGTTTTTGGGTTTGATTAATAATCTTTTTGCTTGCTTTGCTTACAGTACTGGGAGGCTAATGACATGCATGTTGTTTGTCTGTGCAGACTGTCCAGAGCAGATAGGTGGGACTTAATAATTTGCTACCACAAAAACAGGCGTGCTTGCAGACTGACTGGGATGAGTCAGAGGGTTAATGTCACCCAGAGGGCTGGCTTTCAGTGTTTCTGTAAGTCATGCAGGAGATATTTCTGTCCTTACAATGCTGAATCGTTGTTTTGCTGGACCTTATCCACTAAAAAATCTTGCCTTGTGTTTTGGCAGGCTCTGTGCTGTGGTTTTGATGTCATTTACTGTGTTAGAAAAGGTTATTGCTGCTGGTGGTGTTCTGTTTGGCTTTTCCCTATGATCTAGAAGCTGATGTCTCAAATGGGATTTTACTGAAGATACTTAGTCTAATCAAATCAACTCGGAGGTTTGTGAGAGGCCACTTGAAAGTGATTAATTTTGTTGCATTAGGGGAAAATGCTGACTTTGCTACCTCCACAAAGTCCTTTGGTGTACCTTCAGAGCAAGCCTGATGTATTCTCTAGAATGTCTCAGTGGAACAAAATGATGTCTGACTGTGGTTCCCTTCAAATATTACACTGTTTGTGGGTGCGTCTTACTAGAATTTTGCCTCCTGGCCTCTTTGCAAGTCGGTTTCTGTGCTAGTGTGTGCTTAAGCCTTGGTGTTTTCTGGGCAGCTGAGCGAAATGCTGGTGTTGCTGAAACTGTTATGTGAAGTAAACTGTTCCATTTGGGGAACCCGAGTGCAGGAAATCTTAGGTCACTTGTGGAAAATATGTCTGTCTGCTCTGGTGGCAGGGAACTGGGGTAGAGCAGGGAGACAGGCTCTCTTTCTTGGCTGTGTCCCAGTCACTTTACTTGCTGGAGTCTCCCACCTCCAAAATGAGACTGGTTCATGTGACTGGGTTGAGCTTCTGGGTTTTATTTTGTGGGGTGGAGGGGCGATTTGCAGCGTAAAGTTTGATTTCTATAGATAGTGTTTATTATAGTACCAAGGCACCAAGCCTTTTCTTCCCATTATCAGCTATATGTAGCATTCTTTGCCTAGTTCTGTGAAGTCATACTGACTCTGTGTTTCCCATTTCAAAATTAAGGTTCTTCTCCCTCCCCTCAAACTGTGAAATATATGAAGTACATATGTTATAGCTCCTTCAAATATCATTGAGTGTAGAGTTTCAAGGCCTTATGAGAAACTTAGAGGTTCTTCAGCTATGCAAAATATTGGGTGATGAAGCTTTAGACATATTTGGGGGGAGTGCTTGGTGCCGTTCAGCACTACACAAAAGACCCCAGGTTTTGGCAAATATCTGAATTTGATGCTGTCTTGTACTCTGATTTTAGGAGAATTTGACAGGTAAGGAGACAGTCATGGCTACCTGGGGTGCCATATTCTTTACAGCAGCTCTTTGGTGAGGGGGTGCCTACATACTCATGAATGGGAGGTTACTTGCCTGCAGCATTCTGTGTGGCAATTTGCACAGTTGGAAAAGATCAAGATAATATATCTTCTTATTCCTGGCTATGGTGAGGGCTTTGCTTTGCTTTGCATGGGGATATCTCATTTTCTTGTTAGTTCTTTTCTTCCCTTCATCCAGCTTGTGCAGTTACAGCCCCCAAGTGAGTTTCTCTCTTTGCTTTGCAGGACTGCCCCATCGCCTGGGTGAATGTCATGCTCTTCGACTACAAGGACCAGCTGAAAACAGGGGAGTGCTGCTTGCACATGTGGTCCTCCTTTCCAGGTATGTTGGAGATAGAGCTACTGTACTGTTTTGCATCTTTATTCTCCACTGCGATGCCCTGGGCTCTGCATTGCTGTCCAGGAGGCTGCAGGAGGGGCCATAACAGTTCAGATTAGCAGGCCCAGTGCAATTACTGCTCTGGATTACGATGGCATCTAGAGCCCTGCCATGAAGGCCTTGTTTTGCTTGGCATTGCACGTATGACATAAGAGGTTGCTGCTGTCCTTAAAATGGCATATATACTTCGCATGTGAGAGGTCAGGGAGATGAAGGGGGCTGCTGGGGCCAGGCAATGTCCAGTGTCAGAGCCAGAGCACTCTGTGCTCTGCTTTCTGGGCCCAAAGCTTCAGCAGAACAGGGTTCATGGGTTTATGTACTTTGCTTTTCAGATGAGAAAGGGGAGCTTCTGAACCCCATGGGCACGGTACAATGCAACCCCAACACAGAAAGTGCCGCAGCTTTGGTCATCTGCTTCCCCAGCGTTGCATCGCATCCTGTGTATTACCCGTCATTTGAGCAGGTAGGGGACGGGGATACTGTTTTGGGGGCACAGAAATTCCCTAGTTTTGCTGGTGCAGGAACATACGGTGTCACTGTCTCTTGGGCAGCTGTCAACAGAGACTGGGTACAAGCAGACTCGATGAATAGATATTGTTAATGGAAAATTTGACTTTTTCTCTTAACTAATGGACCTTCGAGTGAATACTTTTGCAAGCTGTGAATTACTGAGGTAAAGCTGCTCTCATAGATGAGCATTTGTTTAAGAAATGGGTTTAACTTAGCTGCCTTTAAACTGCAGGCAGCATTAAGCTCTATAGGAAGGAAGAAAAATAAAAGGGGAAATGAGTGAAAGTAGACAACCCCCTCCCTTTCAGCAGAGTGATGACATGCCGTGTGGTACGGGGATTTTCCATCTGTCACTGCAACTGGCCAAACATTTAAAATGGAAGAAGAAAGTGGCTGTTACAGGAAAGAAAAGAGATCTGCTCTGCCAGGGACATGTACACATGCTCCCCCATGATGCATGTTCTGGCTCGGAATCTTTAACGCGTTGTGCCAGTGTGCGTCAGGGCTTGGGCAGCGCTGGCTGCCTGGCAAACGCACTCCAGTTCTAAGAAT